>JANIJG010017315.1:0-23430 GCA_024611175.1 Megaceryle torquata
GTAATAAGGAACTAAAAAAAAGTATTCCAATTACAGATAGAAAGAGGGTTTCCTCAAATAAACTAAATAAAAATATGTTTAACCTTTTTTTATTTAAAAAAAAAAAAAAAAAAGGAAATGTTCTTGCTGAATTTCAGCTTTCTTGTATTTTTAAGAATGGGAAAGCCGAATTAATTTCTTAGGCTAAAGGTATTATGAAGGATATATTTTAATTCTAGGTTACTGATCACACAAACCTACTGAAAGATATTAAGGCCATGTAGCCCATTTTTGAACCTTTTCCGAATAGAGTAAGGCTTATCCCAGAGCTATCCAATTCCATGACAGGCTTATGAATAGAACCCCACTGACTGGATGACCTATATCCAAACAACAAATGAACCATCCACTTTTCAGCAGATTAGAAAAATGTGCAAAAGTTTTAAATTGGGCTGTAAAGACTTAGAAAGCATGAATGTTTTTTACTTTCAAGGACAAAATCTCTTCTGACTGTGGAACAAAAGTCCTCAGTGAGAAGGTTCTTCCAAACTTATGCATCAGTCTGACCTTTTCACATCACTGTCTGTCAAACAACTGGTTCAGCACTGGTGCATATCTGAGCTAGCCTGCTGATGACCATGTTCAGTGTCTACACAGAATTACATCTGTAATTTGTATTATATTCAGTCAGTATTGCTTGATTGTATTTTGTAAATATGGTTCAAAAGAGATACTGTAAGAAAAATGTAAAGGCAAAATTGTGTGCTTATGTGACATCATGACAGTAGTGTCAAGTCTGCATTAAGAGAAATTACAAGCAGACAGTGCTACAAGCCAATGACAACATTTGTTTCCTCTTTTTTTTTTTTAATGAAGATAAACTGGGGATAAAATTTGGCGGTGTGGGAAATTCATGTTGCGTGTTTTGGCTAATCCAGCCTATTTGGCCTTGATTCTTCCCATTGATAGAACTCCATCTAGAAAAGACAGTTCTGCAAAAGTCTTCTAAAGAAAGGAAAACAGAGAAAGTTAGATCAGTCTTCTTCTCAGCTCTTGAATCCATTGATAACAAAATACCAAGTCACCCTAACTGTTTTCTAGAACTTCCTCTTAAGCATGCTCCCACAGTGCCAAGTCTTAACTATGAAACCTGTTGAACCTTGGATAGATATACAGAAGGAAATTTTAGACTTGAAAAATTCTGAAACAAAAGGATGACACTACAAAAAATGGCAATATTTGCTAGCAAAAAGAGCATGGAAGAACAAAAAAAGTGGTAACTAGCAGTTCTGCAGGGTTGCCTATGGCAAAATACATATTTCTGAAGTCCTAGGAAACTCCTTGGATCAAGTTGTCCTGGTTTGAGTCAGAACAGAACTAATTCTATTCAGCGACTTTACATTTCAGCTCAGTCTCTTCTAACTAACTACACTTTCCCAAGTTAATGACTTTTTTTTTGCAGACAATGTCTGCTTCTAGCAGCAATAATTCAATGTTTATAGTTACTACCAAGAGCTGGTCTGAAGAAAGGCTCTTGCTTATACTTACCTCTGTGCAGGCCAAGGTCACTGTTAAATCTTGTGTAGCACATTGAGAGGTGCAGAAAGTAGAAGGCTGCACCTGCACTTGCAGGACATGTGACACTAAAATGACCAGTGAGGTATTCCTGCTGTATACATCATATTCTGTATAAAGCTGAGGGTTCATGAGGGTCAAGTTCTCTTCTTCAGTGGCTGACATCCAAGGAGGACTCTGTCCCTTCTGCCTTTGATCCCAATCCTTTTGTTCCTGAAACCAGTTCCAGAATCCAATTCCCATCTGCTGCTGAGTCCAATCTGCTCCACAGCATCAGTGGTGACAGTGACAGAATTGCCATCAAAGGGGTTGGATTTAATAATGGCTTTGTATATATTTGTATATATTCAATTTTATTATTATTACTTTCATTAAAGCTCTTTTAGTTTTCTTTTCCAATTTACAAGTCTCTCTCCCTTATTCCCTTTCTCTTCCCCTTTTGAAAGGGAGAGGGTTTAATAGATAGCAATTATTTATTCTTCTAGTGTACAAGCCAGCTCTAAACCTCGACACAAGTTTTATATAACTGTCACAGAGGACAGAATGTACAGGGAAAATACATACTTTTTTGCATCAATATTTTAATATGTTAATACAAAGAAAGGGTGGGTCAAAGGACTCCCTCAGTTTCTAAGTCTCCCCTAGCCAATAAAATGTCTCCTTTCAGATGGGACAAAATTTCAATATAGGACAAAAGTACAGGTTCTTATTCCTACAGCAACAGTAGGTGAAAAAAAATACTACTAGTGGATAAGGACTAAAAGGATTTTTGGGCATATCTAAATCAACTTAAAATACACACTCTTAGCAATTGTGTCTATTTACAAGTATAATTAAACTGTCCTCCTCTTCTACAGGTGTTCAGGGGTTATTTTCCTACCCCACTATTCTAAAAGTATTACACCTCTCTCTTGTTCTACTTCTTCTACCTTTATTTTATTTAACAAATTTACTTATCTTTATTTCTAGTTTACCACTGAAGGAAAGCCTAGATAATTTACTGTCAGAATGGAGATAGCACAAGGCCACTATCTACAGAATCATCCACTATGGCTGCCTATTTCTCTAGCAGTTGCCAAGCAAAGAGGTACTATATCAACTCCTGTGCATCTTTAAGGCAATGTATACAGAAGGCAATAAAGTACCATTGGCTAGAGATAGGTAAAACAGCAGTCCTGGATCCAGGCCTTAAAATGTATCTGAGGAGGCTGATAAAAAAGAATTGCTAACACAGAAGAGGAATTAAAAGGACTGGTGTTTGCCCTACATACAGTGCAATAACTCCAAATCCATAATTAAGACATATATATTCACTTTAATCATGCTTAAGAAGGACTGTTTAAAATCAGAGATAAGCACGCTGTTACAATAACAAAGTTAGATGGGTGACCTTAAACCCTGCTGTGACTTCCAAATCTGACTCCTGCAGATCCATTGTGAAGCCACTTACTCTGACAGTCATGATAGGGTACTATTCTGTCTATAGCTACATAACGCTGAAACAAAACTCTTAAATTAATTCACTTTTCTGATGAAGCATCATGGAGGGCACCTTGAACTTAATGGCAGTTTGGTTGTGCTTGCAAAGTGTGAAGAAAGTGCAAGTCTCTGAACTAATATAGCTCAAAGATTAATTTCTAGCCTTAATGATTTTGTGAAACAGCCTTTTGAAATCATTACAATCATACCAATTAGCTTTAAAGTCCTTCTAACAATGTGCCCCCTCTTTCACAAAATACTTCTCAAGCTGCAATGAGGACTTCTTTTTATTAATGTATATTCTGGTAAGTGAATCAATAAATTCTTTGTTAATAGTATATTTGTGTCAATTTTACCAGACTGCAGCATTTCCAAGAGACTAAATTTAACAGTAATACAGTGTCTAAGGACTTGAAACATCATTCAAAAAATTTTAAAAATGCTGAACTATTCAAATACACATCCTTTCCATCTTTCTTTTCTGTTGTAAGGGTGTAAAAAATAGATTCAGCATATATTTAGCTTTAAGGAAAGCTGCAGTGGCAGTGAATGTAGAGAACTGATATATACATTGCCTATAAGTATGCATTTTAGAAAATATTTTAGAAGATGCATATGTATTCTAGAATATCAGCACATTTTATTACACTTTTTACTTTTAAAATCATCCTTGGTCATTTAGAGGCTTTGCTATTTTTTTCAATGTTTCCATTATTCCTACAACATGTAAAGGTTAGTAACACAAACACTTATTTGTTTGTGTACACGTGCATCCACAATAAATGAAACACAGCATCTGGATGTATTTAATTCAGAAATCACTGAACCAAAGGAATCAGAAATCAAAGCCAAGAGAACTGGCAACAGTAGCTGTCATGCTCTAATGGGGATAGTATCAACAACATACGCTGCACTCCCCCTAAGGCATAGTTAGACAAGGACAAAATCTTAACAGCATTTGGTAGGGGATTATGCTTTGAGACAGAAGGGTCCTCAGACCCAGTTTGGAGAAAAATGGTAGCTACCACATTACTGACAACTTACCTTATATGATAGCTTTTGCTTCTGATGGCAGTGCTTGGATGAGTCCTACAAAACAGGACTAGATAACACCAACAACAGAGGTATGCTACACAGCACTGCTTACCATGTCACTAGTGCCTGGACCAAGCTGTTATCTACAAGATTACAACACGATACTCAGGATTTTTGGTTTACACCCATTCCACTGAATTTAATAAAGCTATCCTTGGATTCTTATTAAAAAGTCTGTCATACAATGCCCTCCTCTCTACTGGTGACAGTTCTTGCTCAGTGTCTTGTCTGATGGCTTTTGGCAAAGATCAGCTGAAATTACTTTTCCAGATGAAAGATTAGCTTATTTCTGTCTTAGATAAAAGTACTTTACAGCAACTGGGAGTTGTCCTAAAGTAGGAAAACCTAAGGGAATGTTAGATGTGTTAAAAGAGAGCATAAAGTATGCTTCCATTACCATGTATATGAAGAACTGCACACAGCATATCTATATATAAATATGTGTGTGTATATAAAATCTTAATTATATAAGATTTGCAACAGAGTTCCTTTTGTCTGCTATATCTACTTTCAAGACTCATACATGCATTGGTGAAATGTCTGAAAAAAGAGATCAATCTGAAATAATTGAAATGCGACAATACCACAATACACTGATTACAGCCACTATTTACTATGAATCATAGTTGCATTGGGTCTGGCTGTGATGGAGTTAATTTTCTTCATAGCAGCTTGTATGATGCTGCATTCCAGATCTGTGACCAGAATATTGCTGATAACACACTAATGCTTGTAGCTATTGCTGAACACTATTTGTGCAGCATCAAATCCTTCTCAATTTCTCATTCTGCAATCTCAGTGAATAGATTGGAGGTGTGCAAGAGGTTGGAAGGGGACACACACAGGGAGATGCCTGAATTAGCTGAAGAGGTATAACAACATGATCAGCAACAGAAAGGGAATATAAGGGAGTTTAGGAAGGTTAGCCATCTTTTGCTTGGGAGCTGGCTGTACGTTGGTATGACCATGGGAGGTGGTGGTAATTGCCTTTGCATCACTTACATTTTATTTTCTTTCTCTCTTGTACATTTCCTTCACTTATTAAGCTATTTTATCTTGACCTATAAGTTTTCTTGCTTTTATTCTTCTTTTTCTCTTGCTCCATCTCACTGGGCAGGAGGAAGAGTGAGAGAGCAGCTGCATGATACTTAGCTGCCTACCAGGACTAACCAACAACAACAGTCTAATTCAAAATAATTCTATTTTGCAAGAAGCAAAATAATAAAAATTGTTATGCCTACTGATTTAACCAAACCGCACTATTATATTCCATCTATTTTCTGCTGTAAAGTAGAGGTTTACAAACAAACAAACTAGACTCCCTTTCTTCCACCATTTCAGACTAAGGCTATGAAAGAAGTTTACAGAAAAGTTCTGCATCTTTTTTTTTTTAAATGAAATGAAATGAAATGAAATAAAATAAAATAAAATAAAATGTACAGGATGAGATGGTATTCAGTCCTGAAAATAGGAAGACATGAAAAACAAGGTCAGGGAAATGATCCAGAAGTGAACCTATGAGAAGTTCAGTCAATTCATCTAGTTGCTGTTAACAGTGCCTGGAGTTACAGAGCAAAGAGGCCAGTGCAACTCCTGAAGCTGGCTTCTGCAGCCCCTCAGAGACACTCTGGACTAGATGGCCCACACTGCTCCTCAGGCTCTGTGAGACCACCCAGCCCTACCAGTCCTGCACTGCATCCCTCCCCTACTCCAGCACAAGTGCTCTTGCTATACCACCAGTAGAAATGATGGAATAAAAGGCTGAATTTCACATGCATGTCGTGGCAGCAATCTCCAGTGAAAGTCTTCCCCATTGGAACAGAAACTGACCACCTATTTAACCACCTCCCAAATATCCATCCCATATTTTAAGATAAAAAAGGCAGGTATGCAACAAGGAAGGTGAAGGCTAAGCATGTTTTCATCTGGAGAAGGGGTTGCTGCCACTGCATTAGTTGTGCTTAACCAATAAGAGAGGTTTCTACATGACAGGGTGAATCGATGATAAGAGATATAACAAGGAGACCCATGGCCTGCATTTGCAATTATGATTTTTCCTCTTCCCCTCTCTCTTCCTCTCTCCTTCCCTCCTCCCTCCCCTCCTGAAGGGTTTTCACTCAAAGCTTTTCTGAGGTTTTGATTTTCCCCATGCATCAAAGACACACTCAAGAGGAGATTTTCCATCCAGCACTACTTATGGCTAACATTCCAAAACTCACCCTTGAAACATGAATTTAGAAATTAGCTTACCAAAAGCCTTCCAAGTCTGCAGTGCGTGCACATTCATGTGCGTATTCCTGAGGATAAAAAAAAAAAAAGTTCACATACCCATCACTAAGCATAGTAACTCCAGAATGGCAAGTAGTATAGCTACACCAGCACAGAGCTTGAATTGTGAGTTTATTTACAGCTTTATAAGGTTCTCTTTGGAATTATTCTCTACACTGTGATACACGATGTCATGTGTTACATGCTTTTGATAAAATGCTTCACTTGGTCTTTTATACAAAGCATTACCTTGAGGAATAGGCATGTTAAGAAGAATCCCACATATCCCAGAAAATCAGCATTTTGCTTAAGATACTATTGACATCCCCTAAAGATGTGACTTAGTCCTTTTTATACACCACTCAGAGAAGGAGGCACAGCCTTTTATTTAATTGGCTTTGCTGGAAGATTGACATTCACTTTAAATTCTTTAGGTAAATCATGTAATTTAAAATACATCTTCCACTGTGTAGAAAATAATACAAATTTAATAGAGAGGAAAGGATGTATCTGACTCTTGTCCAGTTGTGTGATTCTAGCTTGGCAGAAGGATGTCGAGGATTTTCATCCCTCATCCAAGAACCATTTATATATTTTCTCCAGTGACTAGTATTAGGCATCATACCATCACAGTCTGAAGCTTGCAATTCATCTAATCTTCGTTAAATATGACTACTTCTCTAGGTTCAAAAAAAAACCTTAAAAATTATTATCTCATACACAACCAAAAGTCAGCAGGCCTGAGTTTTTAGGTTCCCTCCATAAGGCTCATAACACAGATAAAGGTCCTGTTGAAAACAAAACAATAGATAGGCATGCATTTTAGTGACATGGGCAGAACTCAAATATATATTGCTTTCCACTTTTCCTAAACAATTGTAGATATTCCCATCTCACACAGCCATGTTCCATTCTTGCTCAGGAAGCCACTCTTGGCTAATATTTGGAGATATAATAGAAGCTACAGAAATTTACATCTCCTTTTCACTTTTCCTCGGCCTGACCAAGATCATCTGTCAGGTTACTCAGAAGTGCTCTTTAGCCTATTATTTATTCAAGATGGTAGATTAGGCTTTGACTATTGCCATATCTTTGTTAAAGAACCATCAGTGGCATAACAATTTCACATCAAATGATGTCAATTGAACTCTATAAGAAGTAATTAGTTATCTTCTCCAGTAACTTATCTGTCTCTTCATCAGCTATGTTATAGCCATAAACAAAAGATCGTTTCAACACCTCTAGCACTTTAGCAAGTGAAATAATCTAAAACTCTGAGGTGATGGAGTTATTCCTTTCAACCCTATAAATACCTGCTTCTCCAGATCACATCTGTGTAAAAGTAACCATATTCTTAGACAAGTCCCTTATGTCAGAAATATTAGATATAAAGCTGACCTATTGTCATAACCGATGAAAGCACTTAAACAGAAATGGTCAAAAGCAGTTAAAAAAAAAAAAAAGTCAGAAAAGATTTAGACTTCTGGCTATATGTTATCAGTAAAAATACTTTGGGACTACTGGTGCCTTTAGCTGAAACAGTGAAGCTGATATTCCGTGTCACTGGAAAAAAAGTAAGCCTGTGAGCTCTCAGCTGTACTTTCAGTCAATGACATTTCATTCATATTGGTCAAGATTTAACCTTCAGTGTTTTTCTGACTAGATGTGTGCTTATTGAGTTACTGCTTTGGATAAATACTGAAGAAACATCTAGCAGAAACAGTACAATACCACTGAGATCATATTTGCCCTTTGGTTTCTTGTAAACCTTGCCCAACCTACTATTCTCTGTAGTGTTTAGTGATTTGTAGCCCAGCAATAGTCAACTCTTCATTTACTTCATGCATATGCAGTCAATTAAGCTATTTCCCTCCCACCCATATGTGGGGTTTACATACACAAATGCTACCAAAGAATTGTCAGCAATAAAAAAGCCCAGAAGAAAAAAAAAAAAAAAAAAAAAAAAAAAAAAAAAAGCTCAAAAAAGCTCTTTTGCCCATCTTCCAAAAAAGCAAAACAATAGAAAATCAGTCCATAAGGAACTGCATAAACATAAACAAACCCATACAACATCTGACATAGACACAGATCAGGGACTGAAGATGGAAGACAAAAGAAAAGAAGGATTAGTATTAAATTATTTCAGACAGTGATAGTAATTAATTAAAATTTGCTAATCTCTACAAAATAGCAGTTGACAAAATACTTTTGATAGTTCTTTGAAACACAAGCAATCTCTTATTTGCTAAGGTTTCTCAAAATCCTCTGTTACAACATTTTTTAAACTGTACTGAAGGAGTGTAAATATCAGAAAATATGCATTCTATAGGGCAAAATAACTGTGAAAAGTATCTCCAACTGCTTCGTAAATACTTTAAATATTTTGCAACTAATAGGTGTCTTCCCCTTTTTGAGCAAATATCCATGCTGTATAATGTTCAGAATGTCTAAAATAACAGCTGAAACTTCTTCAATTATAAATCTGAGTTCTTTACAGAGGAAATTAGTTTTCTCTTCAAAAATGTTTTTCAGTTTGTTACCTTCATGTTTCCACCAACGCTTGAAAACCACTGCCTACAGTTTCAGATAGCCCTAAGTGTAGTGGAATTCCTTGTGGAACAAGAATATGGTGGCTTTTGAGGGATTGGACAACCCCATGCTAGGTCTGGCTAAGCCTCAGTCAGCATAAAGTGCTGTGTCTCTTTAAAGTTATCCTGAAGAGCAGAAAGTGAAGAAGTCGACCTTGAGCAAAGCGGAGGAGCGGAGGAGTGGGGCAGGAGCAGCGCGTGGTTGTTTTCTTTTCTTTGTTTTTGGTTTTTGGTTTGGTTTTTTGTTTGTTTTGTTGTGGTTTTTTGTGTGTGTGTGTTGGGTTGGTTTTGGGTGCTTTGGGGATTTTTTTGTTTGTTTCTTTAAAATTGAGCTCTAAAATTCAATGTGTTCATTGCTTTGAAATTTTAAGTATTAGCTGATTATAATTTCAACTGGCAAGCAGCTACTGAAGATCTAGTCCATAAAAACACTGAACATACAACTGTTAAAAAATAACTGAGAAATTAGAATTTCTTAGAAAATGAGCTTTTATTGGAGCACACAGAAAAATGGTTTATAATAACATTTCATATTCTGAAAGCACAGGAGACAAAATCTAAAACTTAAAAAGCAAGGTAACCTCTAATAATCTATTAATCTACCACTGAAAATAATATGATAAGCAGGCTGTACATGGGAGTTTTTACTACAGCCCATCCTTGGCAAAATAGCCTGGTATAACAACCTTTGCTAAGGCAAGAACATTTATATCAACATGAGTGAATCAAACAACCAAAATTATCTGGTAGAGTGTCCTCTCAGTGAGGACAAAGCTGATCATATGGAAGAGGAAGACCAACGGGCAGATTTAAGAGTAACAAGAGACAACTTTTAACCGACGGAAGAAAACTGGGAGTAGACGTTGAGCCCAGTTTGACATGCCAGAAGTGACATACACACAAACACACACAGAAACACTCCACCAACTCTGGGGACCTCATGCATTAGCATGTTTTAGAGAACAGCACAGGTACGCACAGAGCTGGATCACCCACATAAGCTACAGTCCTAGAAAGGGTGTGTGTGCTTGTCATTCATACTGCTCAGGGGGTAAGGATGTACCTAACTGTCTGTGTGCACATCCATGCAGGTGCATACGTGTGTGTACCTTTGTGAGAGAGAGAGAACTCTTTGGGATTTGGGTGTTTATTAACACTTTATAAGGAGCCAGGACTGAGGTTTATTCATTCTGTTACTCATATTGATCCTGAAGGTACAGTTCACTGTTTCCCAGCTAATTGTATGTCATTAATAAATCAATAAAACCACTTCAATCCTGATTTCCTTTAATTATGTAAAATGAGCAGCTTTTCCCTGTGGTAGTTGTCTTAACGTATCTTAAACTCACATATATGAAGATTAGATAGAAAGTTCTGAGCAAAGATAAAGTATCAATTCAAATTGAGGAACAAAGTCTAGAGTATTTTGGGCATCTTCATCATTGGTCTCTCAATAGATATTCTCCTTTTTACTAGAGACACTTCACTGACTACTGCTGGAGCTCAATATTTTTAGGTCAGTGACCTAAACCAGAAGTTTACTCTATAGTTAAAAAAAAAAATAATAATTTTGGTTTGAATCAATAAAGGGAGAAGTATGGAGTCCTAATATGGAAACTGACAGCCTTACTCCAAGTTTGAAAATTACTGAACCCAAAGAAAGAAACAACCAAATGAAACCAATCTTAAATAGAGGCAAAAAAACCCCACCTTAAAACCCATGTTTCTAAGATCAGGATTTTTAAACTTCATAGCACCATAAGGAATTAGATTCCTGAGCCAAAGGTTGCATAGAACAAGAGGTGACCAAGTAAGGGGTTTGGACCTGCAGAAGGTGCAACCACAGTCCTACACCATCTTTCACTCCCAAAAGGACAAACTGTTTCAGCTGAACCCAAGGTAAAAAGAAAAATCAAAAGTGAAACATATTACTGTAGCATTACCTTTTTTTTTTTCCCCCAAAATAGCTGTCCCTTTTGTTAAATTGTTAAAATCTACAGGATATAGACAAATTTTAATTATTTTTTTTTTAAACTATTCATCATTTGTTTCATGAGTTAAAAAAATGTATGGCTGCACTAACTTGTAAGTGAGCTCTATTCAATTGTAATCATTTGAACAATGCTCACATGAATTACAGAAATAAAGTTTCTTTGTTACCATTATGCAGTGTTTACATGGAGAAAAATAAATTAATATAATTTTTGTTCCAAAGTATGTATAAAAAGAGGACCTTTGCTCTAGAGATCCTATAAAACAAGCTATTTTAAAAAGTAAACTAAACCAATTTACAAGTCAGAGCAAATAAATGTATCACACTTCCTCAGACTGCGATGCTCTGTTTTTTCACTATCAGAAATAAAAGAGCATGGGTTCAACACTGTTCCTGGGCTCCTTTAGTTTCAAAACCTATGTGTTTGGGACTGAAAAGACATAGAGACCATGTGAACTCCAGAAGCAACATTTGCATCTTCAAAGAGGTGAGAAAGTTCATGAATTATCCAAAGGACTGTACAAACTGCCTCATGAGTAAATTTTGGAAGATTAGAGTTTGGAGAATACAGGACTCCAAGAAGGAAATACGCTGGTACATGTCATCATGAAGATCTCCAGTGAAAGCAACTGACATCTGCCAAAGCACACAGCCCATGAGAAACAGGATTTTATTTCTTAGTAAATCTTAATGAGATTTCATTTAGTAAGTTATCCTTCTGCTTCTCCACCTGTTTGATTTAAACAAAGGTTTGTTCCTCAAAACCCCTCTATAATTTTAAGATCTTCTATACCTAAAGACACAATATTTCATATAACAGGACTGTGGGTCATTCTTGTGAAATCTGCTCTCCCGCTACATTTGTCCTGGAAATCCTCAACATATAAGCCAGTTTTAAATGGGCAAAAGGAAGAACAGGAGAAGGATGTCATCACTAAATTGCTTCTCGTAAATATTTACTATAGAGAAAGATTTTTCTGAAATATAAAATAAAGTGATCACTAAGAGACAGAACTTCATCAAATATACATTCCACTCAGAAAAGAGAATTAATATCTTCCCAAGGGGAATAAAATATGAAAAAAACTAATACAAAATAGAAAACTATTTAGCTGAATCAGGTGCTTTCTCAGAATACCTTCAAACAAATTCAGAGACAGCAAACATAACCACATGGTTATCTATTTCTGATACTTTCAATCTCACTTCTGTTTAAATACAAAACACAAAATTAAAATTATAAGTCCAGCACTCCAATTGTACTATCAGAGCAATGCAAGATATTTAAAATTTAAAGAGATATCTTCAATCTCTTCTACAAATAATACTTTCAATCTTTTGAAATAAATACTGAAACTCAGACAAAAGAAATTAAAAAGGACTAGGGGAAAGATAAGAAAATTAATCTGATAAGAGCATGGAAGAAAGCAAACACAGCCTGGACCTATCAGTGGTATCAGTGAGGTAAAAATAAATCCCTAGTCCACTATAAGGGTTTATGTCAGATTTGAACAGGTTGCTTAACCAAGTCATGCCTCAGTTCTTCACTCCTTAAATGAGAAAATAAATGTCTCTATTTCAGGGACTAAAAAAGTTAGGATAATATAATTAATGCTATGAAAACACTAGGAAGCTGTGAAATAATGCAAAGTAATTCTATCTTGAAGCATGATAGAACCAGCAGCCCATCAGAATGCAATACAAATCACTGTGAGAACAGGTGAATGAGGAATAAAGATGACAAAAAATGGAGACAGTGAGCAGAGATCATTTGGAGAAATATTAAAAAATGAACACTACTCATGTCTTCCTCCTTCCTCCCCCCGAACTCAGCCTAAAGCACAGACATACTGACACTTCCAGTCATTTAGCAGATTCCATGTATCTCAGGACAACCACCTACTTATGCAAATAAAAGGGAATATCTGTACTTCAGCTATTGGCATAGTATTTTAAGACTAACAGGCACTCAGATTTTTCAGAGAAACAGTATATTGTCCATAAATTCACAGAAAGCAAAGGTATAATCAGACTCATGTACATTGGCTTCTTCGTGCCACGCAGTGGTTTAGACTAATACATCTTTCAGTCCAGCTGCAAAAACAGCTGTTAGAATCATGGAATCATAAAATCATTAAGGTTGGAAATGACCTTCAAGTTCATCAAGTCCAACCATCTACTAAACATTACCATGACCACTAAACCATGTCCTGATGTGCCACATCAACATATTTTTTGAACACCTCTAGGGATGGTGATTCCACCACCTCCCTGGGCAGCCTGTTCCAATGCCTCACCACTTTCAGGGAAAAGAATTTTTTCCTAATATCCAACCTAAACCTCCCCTGGTGCAACTTAAGCCCATTTCCTCTCTTCCTATCACTAATCACCTACACCCACCTCACTACAACCTCCCTTCAGGTAGTTGTAGAGAGCAGTAAGGTCTCCTCTTAGCCTCTTCTTCTCTAGGTCAAACAATCCTAGGTCCCTCAGCTGCTCCTCATAAGACATTTTCTCCAGACCCCCTCACCAGCTATGTTGCCCTTGTCTGAACCCACTCCAGCACTTTAATGTCTATTTTATACTGCAGCACCCAGAACTGAATACAGTACTCAAGCTGCGGCCTCACCAGTGCTGAGTACAAGGGCATGATCACTTCTCTACTCCTACTGGACACACTGGTTTTGATACAGACCAGGATGCCATTGGCCTTCTTAGACACCCGGGCACACCTGGGCAAATGGTAAACAATGTAGGGTCTAGCTTAAATAAATAAATAGTAAGAATTGTAATACTAAGCTGCTTTGAGGCTGAAGAAGAGTTCAAGGCACATTGTATATGTCCTATGCTGTGTTATTTCAGAAAGAAAAGACAGGCCAACATAACATCTCCCATCTGACTTCTAAGACCCCCCTATTCCATTTTTACACAATTTGGGGGAGCTTAGTATGTCAAGGAAGAAAAATATATTACAGATGCCTTACATGCAGCACTTTCCATAGGCAGGTTGAGACTGCCCCTGAGAAGTCCAGACCTAGTCATCATGATAAAAACAGTTAGGTTCCAAAAAAATTCATAGTCTGTTAGTGTACACAACACTGCAAAGATTAATATGATAAAATGATTTAACAGTGAGTGCCAGATTTCCACAGAATGTTTTGACCTTCTATCTAAAGAATTTTATCTGTCCATAGAGAAACTGAGACTTGAGATGTCTTGAAAATCTGACTCAATATGGTTGCTTTTAGAGAGAAAACAAACAGAATTAGCTTATTTATAGTCTGAAACAAACCACAATCAAATACAACATAAGATCTATTCATTAGAACTGAGATGTGTTCACTTTCATTATATCTGAATTTACCTAATTGCTCGTACAATTCTATTGTTCAAAGATAAGTAGATATAAAAGGTCAAAGTACGAGTATTAAGAAAGGCAAAGACTTTTATGTTATAAGTAAGAAAAATCCCACAGACAGATACATCAGACTCATTTTTTCATATCACATTTGGAAATTACTTTCAGCTGTTGTTTGGAAAAAAATAATCTGATGTGTTAGTTTGCTAATTATTGTTAAGAAATTGGAGAAGTTTTTTTTTTTCTTTTCAGTTATCATTATTACAGTCAAAAGCATATTTGCTTATGCAATATTGTATCTATATCAGGGCAAATGAAAAACACTGAATAACTTCTGCTGTCTTTGCTATCTGAAGTACCACTATCTTAATAAACTCTAGCCACAGTTCTCAAGAAATAGCTGAAAGCATGTCTTTCTTTATTTGTGTTTTATGGTAGAGTTAAACAGCTGATAAAGATACCAGGCCTGAAGAAAGAGAAGGTCGAACACTGACTATTTACACTCCACACACACACACATATATATATTAATTAGAAGGGAAATATGACTTTCTTGTACTGTTAAGGATTTTTGTTGGCAGGAAGTTTTGTTTTTGTCAAATCAGTAGGCTGGCACTAGAGAACTGTGACATCAGTATCACCAAAAGGCTAAAAAGCTAGTAGTAGACCAGCAAAGGGAAAAATCATGAGTATGTCTTCCAACAGTATTTAACATAACTCATGTGCTTAGTTTATGTAGAAGAGAAGCAATCAAAGTGGCAGCAGAAGAAGGAAGTCAGTTGATAGAGAGGCAGCATAAGTAGAAACACAAATGTTACAAATACTCTCTTGTTTTTAATTAACTAATTTGGATTTTTTTTACAGATATATAACTATCCTAATATGATAATAGATCCTATTTTTCATAGGTACAGTAAGTCTGTACCGAACACTAGAGTTTTTCTAACTCTTACTGCAACCTCTTCTAGGTGTTAATTATATACCCTATTCTTCTGCTAAAGAAAGAAATAATGAAAACATAAGTGAGTAGTCTTTTCACAGTTTAATTACAAGTACATTCTTCTTAATTCAAGCACTTCATCACTAATTCAAGCACTAATTAACGCTGGAGACAAACACAAGAAAAAGAGGAAAAAAAATGTGGTGGTAGGAAGCTAAACAAAAACGAAGTTTCTCTGCTGTTCCTTTAAGACCTCTCTCCCCTCCACTGTCTTTGCACCTCTTTTTCACCCACTCTTGTTGGGTAGCCCAAAGGGATTTTGCAGTACAGCTGTTTGCTTGCAGGCCTAGGATGATGTAAACTTGTTAGCACTAGTATCCACAGGTTTCCTTGGCAGTAGGTTTTTAATATAAACAAGACACCTATAATCTCTTGTTCAATCAATCAGAAATACTGAGCGAGGCCAGATGTATCCTGGTTTCCTTTTCAATTAGTCCTAGTGGACAGTTAAAGCAGAGAAGGAATGATATAAGAGAGGTTGATTTTCAAACAAAAAGACAAAAGTCTTGGATTATTCAATTATGGTTTTCCATTGTCCCATTTAAATCAATAGTGTGTCAAAATGGAAAATGAAACAGACTCCATGAGTTACTGTCTCTGAATACAATTACAGTTCTGTTAAAATAATATCTTCTGGTATGCTGCAGGCTGTGCACCAGAGTAATTTCAGCTCAGGGAATTTTTTTCCTCTTTGCCGAAGTACCAACCATCAAATTTTTTTTTTTTTTTTTCCTTGCAAGTTCTTTCATACTTACATGTGTTACTACAACCTGTGCTATCTTTCATTGTTTTATCCATCTCAGGCATAGTGATTCATTATGTGTAAGTCAGTTTATGTAAGCACATTGCTATGATAACATGTGATAACTGGGGATAGGTGCTACTAGTCAGAGGCATCAGGCCTGGTTGTGACTGCTTTTCATTAAGCTTGTCTGTTCTTTGCAGTTTATTTATCATAATCTACTGAATTCTGTTTATTTCTTTAAATCTTTGATATATAAAATTGAATTCATCATAGTTCCCTACTGTTTCCATAGTTTATAACTATAACTAGCTTCTGGTCAAGTTAAGCCCTACAGTCTTCTTTCACTCTTAAAGTCAGGATATAATGAACAACCTCATGAAATACATACAATTGCCTTTATAAACTTAGTTTCTCATTAGTAAGAATTGAAGCCTCAGGCAAAGCATGCACTTGTCCATACTCTTAATCCAAACTATATTCCAAATACCATGAACAATAAGTGGGACAAATGTAACAAGAGTCAGGAAAAACTTTCCGTCACACAAACTAATCTGAAATCTTGTGCTGAGTTCTAATATGTTGTAAGGTATCTCTACAAATCAGCATAATTAATAGAAAATAATAAAGCATTATTATTTACTCCTGAAAACTTACAGCCATATGAGCAGAATTTATGTGAATAGGTTCTTCCTCACATACTGTCTCTTTCACAAGCTGATTAATTTTTCCTCCTCTTTTCTACATGAAACTGTCACTTCAATTTCTAAGTTATTTTTTCCTTTCTGATTCTCACAGTACCAGAACTATCAGTTTCTTCCATTACTGAAGGTTAAAATATTCTAAAACTTGTTCACACAGTAAATTGGCTTTTCACATTGCAAAAAGCCAGACTTCCTGGAACTGAAGCTTTTTGGTTTTGTCTTTTATTTTCCAGGAAGGCAAGTCGTTACACTGCATAGACATTCAGTGTGTTCCACAGCTTCCTTGCTCTCACACATTAGTGACGTTCTCTCCTAGATGAAAGTACAAAATCTCAATAGTGGAAATTCCTACAAAGCCCAGTGGTTATATTTGCCACTGCTGGGGGCAGGCATAGGGCTGTGTTGGGTCCCAGGGCTTAGCTGGGCTGCCCTTGGCCTGAGTGGGGCTAAACTGGGTTTACCAGGCACTGTGGCCAAGTGACCATTGCCCAGCCTGTCTGAGCTCCAGCTCTGAGTACCAACAGAAGAGGGGCTGACAGCCCCAGGCAGTCCCTGTAAGACAAATAGTCCCCCAGGGGTATTGGAGGGATGTGGGGCAGCAAACTCAGTGTGGTTTTGGTACCTGTCACCATCAACATCAAGGCCCTACATGGGGCTGCTCCCTGAGGAGACAGGGCCCAGCTTGACCTGCAGCAGGTCACCTTGGGGAACAGCTCCACTCCTGCAGCTCCCTGATGTTCTCTTCCTTCCCCAGGCATTTCTCTTCTTTCTCCTCTTCACACCCTCAGTGTGCTGAGAAAACAATGTACTGTTCAAAAGACTGCTACATATTTACAGAGATTATAAGTATATTCAGGTCTCAGCTATGGAGCCAGCCTCTTAGTTCAAGCTGTAGGGCAGCACTTCCCAAGATGAAGGTCATGGCAGTGGCAGGTGGAGTCACCAGCCTGGCAGAAATTCAATGGTTTATGTGAGGATTTCAGATTGCAGAGCTGATGAGAGTAGCAGGCATAATAGAAAAGAATGGAAATGTTTTCCATTGAGTGTGATGGTTTTCACTCTTAAGACTCTGTTCAAACCTGATTCGCTAGAAGAATAGCTGCTACTTTCACAAATCTGTGTGACAGTATTTCAGCCTCTAACTTATCTCTTCTCCAGTGCTTGCCTTTAAAGGAAACTGAAGTCCCACACACAAGTCAAATTTTAGATCCCTTGGAATAAGAATCTTGCTCACTGGTCCCTATTAAGAGATCCTATTTAAAAAAAAAAATAAAAATTACAGTACTAGTATTTTTAGTTACTCCCAGTTCATCTTGCTAACTTCGTAAGTTTTACGTCAATGACCAGTAGCTTATCTCTCTACTTCCCTCTGAGAGCATCTTTGCATCCTGTCACTTGCACCACACTACCATACTCTGCCCATGGGGAGAGATATTACATAGGAAGGTATCTGTTGTGTTGAACTTTTAAGCTATAAATCTGCCACAATTTCACCATGGCCTTTAAGTCTTTGTTTTCAGAGGTCTCAGGAGCTCCCTTCACTTTTCACAGAGACTACTTTGGAGAGTGCTGCTGTTTGAAATCACTGTGCTGTAAGCAGTACTGGGCAATCTGACTAGGCAACTGGTGCAATACATCTGTTTTTTTGATCTGTCTAGAGCCATCATCATTCACACACTAACAAAGACCTACATCAGTCGCAGACTGATGGACTTAGAAATCCATGAAGATATAACACAGGTACTCCTAGAAAACTAGAGGAAGGATCTAACACTGATCCTAGATGAAACTTTCTAATCTGATAAAAGGAACAGTTACGTAAGCCTAGAGGAGATGCCTTCAGAGAAAGCCTCAACCAGCACAGCCATCTAGTATTTTAAGTCACTAACCCAGTATTTCAGAGAAAGCCAGGAACCCTAACCTTGATTTCCTTTACAAAAGGTAGTGATGTGACAGCTACTTGTTATTCCAGATTTTCCCTTTTCCTAGAATAATGAAGCAATTTTGGGGTTTGTCTAGTTACAGAAAAGGGTGGTGTTTCAAAACACGCAATGTGTTTTTTTTCTATTTAGGCTAAATAATTCCTCTGTTTAACTCTGCTGGATACTATCTGAACAAACTGAGTTTCACAGAGGTGACAGAAGAATGCTGAATGGGAAGATAGTCTGTCTGACTAGTGTCTGCTGAGGAGCTAGACAGGATCACTGCTTCAGCAACTGGACCCTCCTATTTAAAAAAAGACATTGCTCATGTCAAACATGATCCAAATAATTTACAAAAACACCTGAGTAGGAAATGCAGCACAACAGAGATACTTCATACAGTAGCTACAATATTCAATACTCCATTAAGACTCATGAGAGATTTGCTTTCAGCAGAAGTGGAATTACGCCCAAGTTCTGCCCAAACTTCATCTTATTCTGGATCAGAATTTATGGCTTGTTCAGTACTTCTCCCTTTCCAAAGAGACCGGATGTTTGTTTGACATTGAACACATGCTTTTTCCTCTTAAATGGGAATTAATAATTGCCCAAGAGACAGAGATTATTCAAGAAATAAAGTTTTGTAAAGAAAATGTAATGAGAGTCTGCACTGTCCCAGGATGTTTGCAGAAGATGTTCATATAGCTAATTCTCTAAGCAAAACTCTCAGTTTATAAATTAAAAACATTCCTATTTCCTCAGAATATGCATACATTAATTTCTTTGGAGAGTGTGCTATTACTATAACATGTATTCCACATGAGTTTTTATTTGAAAATGTAATAGAAGATTTAATATTCTGAATGCATAAAATCTCAACGTTAAAATGCAACCAGTGACACTTATAAGCCTTTGGACAAAGAGTTGTAGTCACATCCCTTCCTATCTTCCTTTCTCTTAATTTCTTTTCTTTCTCTTACAATGTAATGTAAAGATAAGCTAATATTAATTTACAATGGAATGTATCTCTATTAGAGTTTATTTGCATTCATTTGCTTGCCCCCATTTGTGTTCATGTCTTACACTTTTTGATCATAGCTACATTAAAGAAATGCATACAGTACAGAAATATTAAGTTTCTGGCACATTAAAGACAAGGCAATTCCCCTTGCTTTATCTATAGATCAAAGGCAAGCAGGTAAAAGAGCCACATACAACAAAATTGGAATTGGACAGATAGCAATCGAAAGCTACTGCAAATTTTTGCCACAGGAGGTGAAACATATTCCTTAAACTATCATCAAGTAATTCTTCTGAAGCTAACTCTACTGTATACTTAACAGTGCGCACACAGAAACAAATGTATGCTTAATTATGGCAGTCATCTTGCTTTAGCCCCATGAGTTTTTAATGGTATCCTTAAGATTTTCAGTAATTCTACGGCACTCTGCTTTTTCAGGCATTGTATGTTATAGCTTTTCTCCTTGTGAAAGTTAAAAGTTCAGCAACAATTGCCTACTTAATTATTTTAATTATTGCCTTATGTCTCTTAGTTTTATGAAGTATTGACTTTCTATCAGAGGTTCAATTATAATATGAGACTATGACATATTATGAAGTGGAAAAAGAAGGTTAAAATAGGGTCCTTTAGTAGGAATTTACAAACTCATTTATCTTCACAGGTTTGTATCTTATTTTTCATCTTAAGCAGGTATTTTGCTATTCACTGCTGAAAGAATGTCAGTGTTAGAGACAAAGTAATTGAACCTCTCAGTGAGGACAAAGCACAGCAGCAAGGGAAAAAAGAAATATTTTTGCAGAAGTAAAAGTGAGTGTCAGTAGGACAATAGGCAACTGAATGCCTTTGGGAGGTAGTTGGTATCGCTCTACCAGACAAGTTCCTGAAGATTCAGTTATGGCACTGCAAGTGGCAGGAGAAAACCTGCAGAACTTGTCAATCATCAATACTGTGCTCAGTAAAAGGCATGCTTTCATTATTTTCACTCATTTTTGTTATATCTATCATATCCCATGGAGTGTGTATTGAGTTTGCGCCTGGGGGTTTCAGTAGCAGGGAAGGGGGCTACTGGCGTAGTTCCTGTAAAAAGCTTTGGGAAGCTCCCCCAGCTCCAAGTCAGACCCACGTATGGCCAAGGCCAAGCCAATCAGCAATTCTGCGACAACATATTTAAGAGAGGAATCCTGTTGGCCAAGTTTCTTTGCTTTGGGAGCTCTTCTGTTTTGGAAAGGAGTAGGATGTAAGAGACAACCATGCAGACACACAGGTCAGTGAGGAAGGGGGGGGAGGGGGCATGGCAGAGCAGCCATTCCCTGGTAGCCCACCAGGGCTGTACTCTCTGCAGCAACTCAACATACTGCTTGTAGAGAAAACTGGACACAATATTTGAGGTGCAGCCTCACCAAAGCTGAGTACAGAGGAATGATCACCTCCCTGCTCCTGCTGGCTACCCTATTCCCGATCCAGGCCAGGATGCTTTTGGCCTTCTTGGCCACCTGGGCATGCTGCTGGCTCATGGTCAGCCAGCTGTCAGTCAACACCCCCAGGTCCTTCTCTGCCTGGCAGCTCTCCAGCTACTCCTCCCCAAGCCTGGAGCACTGCTGGGGGGTGTTGTGGCCAAAGTGCAGGACCTGGCATTTGGCCTTATTGAAACTCATGGAACTGGCCTTGGCCTAGCGATCCAGCCTATCTAGATCCCTCTCTAGAGCTTCCCTACCCTCAATCAGACCAACACTTCCACCCAGGTTGGTGTCATCTGCAAATTTACTAAGGGTACATTCTATACCCTTATCCAAATTGTTGATGAAGATGTTAAACAGGAGCGGCCCCAGAGCCCTGGGGGACACCACTTGTGACTGGTCACCAACTTGATTTAACTCCATTGACTACAATTCTTTGGACTTGTCCATCTAAGCTGGTTTTTACCCAGGAAAGCTCTTGCCCATCCAAGCCAAGAGCAGTCAATTTCTCCAACAGAACGCTGTGGGAAACACTGTCAAATGCCTTACTAAAGACAAGATAGACAACATCCACAGCCTTACCTTCATCCAACAACTGGGTTACCTTGTCATAGAAGGAGATCAGGTTTGTTAAACAGGACCTGCCCTTCATAAACCCACGCTGACTGGGCCTGATCACCTGGTTGTCCTGCATGTGCTGCATAATGGAACCCAGGATGATCTGCTCCATCAGCTTCCCTGGTACTGAAGTCAAACTGACAGGCCTGTATGTCCCTGGATCATCCTTCCATCCCTTCTTATCTAGGGGTGTAATATCAGCTGATTCCAATCTGTTGTTACCTCCCCAGTCAGCCAGGACTGTTGATAAATGTTGGACAAGTGGCCTGGTGAGCACCCCTGCCAGCTCTCTCAGCACTCTGGGATGTAACCCATCCGGCCCCATAGATCTATGCACGCTGATGTTGAGCAGCAGGTCATGGACCATGTCCCCCTGAATTGTAGGGTGGACATTGTGTTCCTGGCCCCTGTTTCTTGGCTTGGGGGAGTGACTTTCCCTGGTGCAAGTGTTCCCATTACTAAAGATTGAGGCAAAGAAGGCATTAAGCACCTCAGAATGTAATGACAAAATGGTTCAACTAAACAGGAAGCACATCAAATGTGCTTAAGTTTGAAAATAGTGGTGTCCTTAGTAGAAGCAGCAAAGACAAGCTGTTAAAGACTGTTCACAACGTGTCTTGCATCCTGTTCAGAGTGGAGTGGGATAGGAGGTAGAAAAGTCAAGAATAATGTTGAGCCTGGGACATGGGAGGAAGGGTGAAAATGTGGTTTTAACTTTTGTCTTTGGTTCTCATATCCAACTCTATCTTAACTGGAAATAAATCAAATTTGTTTTCCCCAAGGTCAATCTGTTTTGCTTTGATGGTAACTGATGAATGATCTCCCTGTTCTTCTAAATTTACGCGCTTTTTCATCTTATTTTGTCTCTGTGTTCTGTTGGGAGAAGGGAAGTGTAAGGGTGGCTGGCAGTCACCACAGAGAAATTATTCTTTTAAGAAAACTTTAAAATTCTTACAGTGAGGGTGTTCTAACACCAAAACAGGTTGCCAAGAGAGGCTGTGGACCTTACTGGATACAAAGCCCCTGTACAAAGATACAAAGCTTCTGTCTGAACAAGGGCTTGGACTGGGTTGTCTCTGGGGATGCCTTCTTGCCTTGGCCAACCTTTGATTCTGTGGCTCGGTGCAGTGCTCCATTGCCTAGCAGCGGGAATGAGCCCCATCAATACCCTTGTAACAAATGATACGCATTCATCTTTGTTTCCTTTTTGTGTCTTTCCTATTGTGATAGATTTTTAGATCTATTCTAGTACAATATGGGTAGTTCACCAAGACCAAATGCTGTATGAAAAAAAATAGTTGTATAAAGCCTTTATCTGCAACTTGGCAAAACTGCAGAATGTTACTGAAAGTCGGGAAAGATATGTCCAGTCAAAAATTCTGTGATTCTCAGTTCTTGCTGTAATTGCGGGTTTAGGTGTGGTTTGTTGTGTGTGTGTTTTGTTGTTTTTGGTTTTGTTTTGTTTTTGGAGTGTGGGGCACTTTTTCAATTGTTTTGTTGTGGTTTGGCTGCGGTATTGGACCTGGGGGGGGAGATGGGTTTTGACGCCCCCCCCCCCCCCCCCCCCCCCCCCCCCCACCTCTTCGTCACCCGCCGTCATACACACACCCTGCACACCTTGATTTATTGTG
>JANIJG010017315.1:32075-62107 GCA_024611175.1 Megaceryle torquata
AATGTATTTATAAAAGTTTTTCTTGTTGCTTTTTGCCTCTAAAGCCAGATTAACTTCTAGTTGAGCTCTCAACCTTCTAATTATTTCTCTGCATGACCTAAGAAGATTCTTATAGTCATTGTGAGTTGTCTGCCTTTTCTTCCAGAGGCCACAGACCCTCATTTTTGTCCTCATTTTGAGCCAAACCTCCCTATTCAGCCAGGCCGGTCTTCTTCGCTGCCGACTTGTCTTACGGCACACGGGGATGGCCTGCTCCTGTGCCTTTAACATTGCCTCCTTAAAAAATGTCCAGCCTTCCTTGACAACTACATCTTTCAAAACTGACTCCCAGGGGATTCTATCAAGTGACCTCCAAAACAAGTTAAAGTCTGCCCTTCAAAATTCCAAAGTGTCCATATTGCTGCCCCTACTCCTAAAATCTCTAAGAACAGAGAACTTAATAATTTCCTGGTCACTATTCTCTAGATGGCCTCCAACCACCATATACTCCACCAGTCCTTCTCTATTCACAAACAAGAGGTCCAGAAGGGTGCCTTCCCTGGTAGGTTCACTTACCAACTGTGTGAGGAAGTTGTCCCCTACACATTCTAGGAACCTCCTGGATTGTTCCCTCTCTGCTGTGTTGTATTTCCAGCAGATACCTGGGAAGTTGAAGTCCCCTATAAGAACAACATCAAGTGACCTCAAGATTTCTCCTAAGTGCTTATAGAATATTTCTTCTACCTCACTGTTCTGGTTGGTTGGGAAGTCTATAGCAGAAACCCACAGCAATATTAGCTTTATTGGCCTTGCCCCTTAACCTGAGCCAAACACTATCAACCTCATCATGACTGTACTTAAGTTCTGAGCATTCATAACAATCCCTAACATACAGGGCCACCCCACCATCTCCCCTTCCCTGTCTATCCCTCCTAAAGAGCTTGTAGCCATCGACTGTGGCACTCCAGTTGTGCAAGGCCTCTCACCATGTTTCTGTGATGGCCACTCTGTCATAGATTTCCTGTTTCCTTGTGGCTTCAAGCTCATGCTATTTGTTGCCCATACCCCGTGCATTGGTATAGATGCATGTCAGATGAGCTGATGATCCCAGCACCTTTCTGTGAGTGTGGGTCCCATTTCCTACCAAAGGCTTCTCAGATACTTCCCTGACTTCTAAAACATCAACAAATACCCCTACTCTTAATTTCTCATTACATGCATATCCCTTGTCTCCACTGAGAGGACAGCACAAGAGTCCTCACTGGCACATCATCCTGTAGACCCTGGCATGCTTCCCTTGCAAGGGCTTACTCATAGCAGGCCCAGTTATATCCCCTTCCCTCTTCAAAACTAGCTTAAAGCTCTATCAATGACCCCTGCTAACTCCTGTCCCAGAATCCTTTTTCCCCTCTGTGACAGATGCATCCCATTTGTTGCCAGCAGGTCGGTTATATTTTATATCAACCCATGATCAAAACACTCAAAGCCCTGACAATAACACCAATCCCAGAGCCATGAATTAATCTGATTTCACCCTGCACGCGCTTTTCAGCGTGAAAGTCGCTGCTTCACTCTCTGGTGACCGAGTAACTGGAACAGGGAATCAATCCTGAAGATGTCTGTGACTCTGAGGCAAGCACGCACTGAAGCAGTCCATTGCTTGGGAGGATTACAGCCCAAGGAAGTGACCTACCCTAGCAGAAGTTCGTAGCGGACTGTTTGTGGTGGGACGGACAGCACATTGCTGCTGGGGAGGGCTGTGAGGAGTTTGCCCTCTAAGGAGGAAGGAGTGGCAGAAACAACGTTGAATGGACTGAGACTGACTGCAACCCTCCTCCCTGCCCCCCTGTGCTGCTGGGAGAGAGGAGTTAGCAGAGCTGGGCCCAGTAAGAAGGAAGGGGTGGGTGGAAGGTTTATTTTTAAGATCTGTTTGTATTATCAGTGTCCTACTCTGATTCAGTTGGTGGTGTTTTTTCTGTTTAAATTAAATTGATTTTGTTTTTTCCAAGTCAAGTCTGTCTTTTGCCCATGACCATAACTGGTGAGTGAGCCCTTCCCGTTCTTTGTCTTGACCCTCAAACCTTTTGTTCTATTTTCTCCTCCTCAACCCACTGGAGAGAGGTAGGAGTGAGAGAGGTAGGAGTGAGTGAGCACCTGTGCAGTTGCTTTGTTATTGCCTGTGTAGGCTCAAACCATGACAAAGTGGGATATCAATATTTGCCAGATTAACTTATATTTATACATACTGCTAGACAAGATTTGGATAGAGAATAGGTTATGTTTCAGTCTGCTAAAATGCAAAATCAAATAATTAAATACCAGCTTTAGAATAAAATAAAGAAGAATTATATGCTTTGTCTTTATGAACTGATGTTCATAGACAGCATGTCTTCTCTATTTTATTGAGCCGAGGACTGACAAGGACAGTTCTGTATTCTTAGAGTTGCATGCCATTTTTTCAGAGTAGCGACTTCTTCACTAGTGTAATTCCCAAATGGGAGTTTTTAATTTGGGAAACTTCCTATGAACTCCTTCATACAGTGAGAATTCCGCCATGCATAAAGTACCTGGGGACATCCTGCAACTTAGAATATTCATAATTTCTTTTAATTAGAATATTAACTTAAGTTCCTTTTATGAATGTAAATGTAAAACTGTCAGACGTGGCACAGATTTCGCAGAGCAGAGAGGTTTCTGAAATGCCATCTTAATCTTCAGAGACCAAACACGGTTAACACTCAACTAATGAGACATCCACTCAGATATGAAAATGAAATACTTGTTTATAAACCTGTTAGTGAAGAACTGTATTATATCTGACTTCATCCAAGTTCAGAGCTTATTTCTTTACTATTTTACTTTAAAAACAATTACAGAAAAATTTCCAAGATAAGCGGAAAAACCTTTTGTCGACTGATGACTGACTAAATACCTCAGGTAGAAAGATAAGCCTGTAGAGAACCAGACCAGAAATAGTGCCTTGGCCTGCAGTGTTGCAATACCTCTCTCACAGTAGGAATGTCTCAATTTAAACACTGGAAAAAATATATTTGAGGGCTCACTATCACTGAGCTAAATCAAAGCACAAACAAGCCCTAGAGAGGTTTTACCAAGTAGCTGACTATTAGCATTGCCAGTGATCCAACTCTAGACCTCCCCTGAGCAGAGGCTGATTAACAGCTAAATGGTGCCAATGTCTGTCGGGGTTTGTGTTGTAGATTAATCAATTGAGTGTTAAAATCAAAATAACTTTCACTTCAGTTGTTATCAGCACTACTGAAAGGCCAAGTCACTTTCTCAACTGTTATATATTCCCTGCTTTCTCAAGATATCTCTATATCAAAAGATGAAATGTTGAAAAGCTAGATCTTTAATACTAAGAATACAATACCTGTACTTCAGGTTACAAACAAACTAGACAATACACATACTTTTTCTTACAGTCCATTTGAATTGCAATCACATAGATCAGGCTGTAACCAGAAGATATTTGAAACAGTTTTCAGGATTAATTTGGCATGCAAACCCCATGATTTCCTCACCAAATAAGCAAGGCCTGTGCACTAAGGTACAAGCTAAATAGTGTACATTTCAGAGAATAATTTTTACTGTGTGATATCAAATGGTGTCAGTTGAAAGTACTGTTCATGTAGGTTTCCTAAAGTGCCTTGTTAAGGTGCAGTTGTTCCAGAAGTTTCTTAAGGACATTCATGGTTACTAAAGGATAAATGCACTTTTTGACTGTAACAGAATAGAGAATGCATTTTCCTCAGGACTTGAACTGAACTTAAAATATTAGACCAATGCATAATCCACTCAGAGGTCCCTGGTTTCCCTGCACTCTTGTAGAAGGAACACATATGTCAGGCCTCATTGACATTTATGATTCTGTAGATCATGCTTAGGTAGTATTAATATAATGCTCAACAGTTTTGATAGGATGAAATCTATAAATATAACAAGGTGTTAAAAAGCACAAGCAGTTTAAATCTTATCTACAGAAACACCTCAGGAGCCTGGGAGAATGAAAGACAAGAGATACAGGTCTAACTTGCATATACCTTTGCTATAAAGAGTTATCTTATATTGTAATATCACATCCCCGAGGAGTAGTTGCATATATACTGCTTAATTTATTCTGGTGGAAGAAATTTTATTTTCATATTATTTAGCAGCTTCAGAAAGTTAAAATGGCAAATAATGTTTGTAGTTATGCTCTCTTGCCCTGACAGGAAAGGATAGGTAACAGCAGAAAGGCTTAAAAGGATGATATAAGGGTGAAGAAATACGGAAATTCTGATGTAACAGCTTGTAATCACAATGTGAACCAAAAGGAAATTATTTTTATTTTTTATTTGTTGCTAGATTCTGTACAAGTTGAAAAGATATTATCAAGCAAAATATTAGCAAGCTATTTTTCTTTACAGGTATAACATGGAAATCATCTGCTGGAAACAGAGAAGGTAGTTGTTCTGGGCACAGTACATACATGTTCACTCTCTGCAAGGTAGACTAAGAGAGCTGTGTCTATCACAGCCCTGGCAAACAGGGCCAAGTGGTCACAAGCACACAATTGCTTCACTTAAAACAACTGAAGATGGATTATAGGAAGAGCACATTTTTTTGCTAAGTATAACTAGCAGATGCTGTAGAAGAAATAATGTGACATAAAGATAGGGAGTTAAGGAGGACAGTAAGCCATGGGGAACTATTCCTCAACTCTTCAGCCATTGCACTGGCAATGTAACAGTGAAAAAGTGCCAAACATTACAGTTTGCATTAATTGACTTCAAATTAAGAAGAAATTGCCATAATAGGAATAAAACAACGTAGAGATCAATTTAATTAAGATACAAAAAATCTGACTCAAACTCAGGGCAAAACATTTAAATCAATAATCTTCCAATTGCAACAACCTTCCAAACTGCAAAAGATTAGAAGAGTTGACTGTAATTCTTTTTAAACAGCAGTGCATCACACCCACAAATAACAGTTACAGAAAATGGAACAGATGTGGATGTTGGGTTAAAAATTACACTCTCAGCAAACATATAAAACAAGAAGTAGTGCTGTACATGGGAATGCATTTGGGTCTCTACAGACAATCACATCATCCATGAAAGGATCAGTCAAGAACTTGTAAAAGTAATGACACATTCATGCACACATACAATTAGTTGGTGAAAATATGATATGAGTCTGATGGATAGACAGGGAATGAATCTTTCAGAATGCCCGTTGAAAGAACACATATACGACTTAATCTAAGGTCTTGCTATGGTACTTGGCTAAAGGCTCATTTTTGTCTTAAGGGGTCAAGATGAACATTTTAAAATGTCCTTATGTCCCTTATGCCCTCAAATCTCCATCTCCTTTTCTTCCTTCTATCCACTTTACATGAAAGACTTGGGGTATCCTTTAATTTACCAAGCTTATGTTCCATAAGAACAGCCTAGAAAGAATTCTGCACATCTGCAAAGCAGAAAATCACTGAGTAGTTCAGAAATTGTTTTGGCAACATTTTCTTAATAGAAAAAAATTGATTCTCCCAACAGAAGTAAACTGAAAGTAAAGTTTTGGTGTTATGGACTGTCTGGAAAGCAATGTACAAAACAGGCAAAAGCACAGAATTTTTTGAATATGTTACTTGTTTCAAGATGTTCAGTCAGCATTAATTAGAATTCAAGCTGTTGGCTTCCAATCTTGAGTTCAGACTCCTGCTCTCCCTTTGCCACCCACTGGGTCCTGTTATTCCCATTATAAATATCCATAAATCTCACCAGCTCTAATGGGCTTACTGCAGTCCTGCATATGCATCAAGGGGAGGATAAATGTCTCTACTTGTGCCTTCTGATACCCATAATTGTTTAGTAACTTAATGAGATAATGTTTCTAAAACAGCAAAAATCAGTGGGTGTTTTTCTATGCCCTTTAACATGATTTAGTGAGCTTTTCAGCTGAAATCATTCTAGATTTCAAATGCAGTTAGTAATTTTTTCACACAAACTAAAGGCCAACTTCTACCTGAAGACAACAGAGATAGGAAGCCTGGGAAAGCATGTTAAGAACTTTCTCTCCATTCTGTTACCTAAAGGACAATGAAAAAAAAAATGCTGCCATTGTTGAAGTGAGCATATAAACAAATCGATAAATTTGAAGAAGAAATGGTACAGCAAAGGATGATCCATAAAAGATTTTTTCCTCATGAAAGATGAACAAAAGAACTTGTTTCATTAGACCAGAAAAGCAAAGGTTGAGGAGGCATAAGATTGCTGTCTTTAGACAAACAAGTAAATAAGCACAAGGAAGAGAAAATAACAACTTGAGCTAAAGAACATGGCATAAGAACAAATAGATATAGATTAAACAGGAATAAATTCAGATGTAATTTAGGAATGGGCTCTGAGACTTTCTGCCTATCAGATTTTGAAACAGTCTTTTATTGAAAATAGTGGAGACAAGAAGAACATAAGTGCTTATAAGAAAACTCAGTAAGGTTTTTAAAGCAGTTGAATTGTGCAGTGCCTGCAAGAGGTAGATTTCATAACCTAGAAGTTTCCTCTCTACCTTCTTTGTGTTCCTTTTTCTCTTTTCTCTCCCCACTGTGAAGAGCACACAAACTGAAGAAATGAATACAGTAAAGGAAAAAAAAAAAAAAAAAAAAGGCACTTCAATAAGCAGAACTTAGAGACACAAACATGGTTATGAGGGATAATGGCTCCACATGTTTGCTGTAAAGCTGCTATGTATTAATATCATTTTGGTTTGACCTGAATATAGCTCTGAAGTAAAACACCATTTAATAATTTTTTATATCTTGGTGCTCCTTTTCATATGCATTTGCACTGTCTCATTCTCAGGCCATGAGGAACGTTGTCCTGCTAACTGAAAAATTTACTTTGAGGGTCAATATGATTTGGTCCAGTTCTATTAAAACAGCATCTGTATCTCTTTATATATTTATAAGCAGATCAAAATAAGCAGAACATTTTGGTGGCAGTAGTTCCACTTACTGAATGTCTTCAAACTGCTGATACTTGCCATTTAAAAGAAATGAAACTAAGGACAGGAATTAGAAGTGTTCTTTATGTACTTAACGTTAGTTTTATGCTATAGCTGCTTGAAAAGACACAAATACTCTTAAAACACACTGATTGATCCTTTATAAATTATAGCTGAATGTAAAACAATGGTCAAGTTAATTGACTTTGCATTTTCTGGAAGCACTTTGCCAACTATTATTATTTGTTTAACAATGGTTTCAATGCAATTTGATGGTGCATATTTGCTATTAATCTGAAGTCATTGCAAAATACAAACAACAATTACTTTTGGAAATTACTATAAAGAACAAAGAGAAAATAATTTTGACACAGGTTTACACATTTAATTGATAAAAAAGAAACAAACTAACAACCTAAATATTATTGTTTGTCGTGTCTCATTGGCAAATTGCTATGTTAAAAAATATCAAAGCTAAATCAAAGAAAAAGAAACAAACTATAATGCATGCACCTTCCTATCAAAAGTGATGCATCAAAGATCCTTATGTGGTAGAGTATCTTAGTGATCCCTCATGCTTCTTAGGAATAATCCTGGGAAAGCTGCTGGATCTCAAAAAGTGTTGTGCTTCCCAGCCAAGAGGACCACCAGACCATGGAATGCCAAACTTTATTCAGAGGAGGAAACTACATTTAGAGTATTTATAACTTTTCTCTAGGGGGTTGCATTTAAAACATCTGGGGGAAGATTTAAAATATTGTTGAGAAAGACTGGTTTAAATTCCTCAAATATTTAACGGGAGAGTATACCTTATAATCATCACCTCTCATTGAATATAATGCAAAATAAATAAATAGCACTGTACACAGGTATACAAACTGAAACATCTTTTCTGAAATAAAATAGACATATTCAGAGATAGAAAACAAAAACTTCAAGTGAGTGGGTATTTGAAGTACTGCACTGTTGGATATGGAAGATACATGCTACAATTACTGGTTTCATTGCTTAGCTGAGTAAAATATAACTATTCTCTGAAAAAAAACCCAAACAAACAAATGCCAAACAGAACACAGAGAACAAGCCATAATGTAATATAAAAATTCTATTAGAGCTATAGCTAGCATTGCAGGCAAGTTGTTTATTACACTCCAGTCTTAGTGATTCAACAATTTGAGGTACCTCAGTATTGGTACTGCATTAACAATTCTGATGACTTTAACTGAACCACAACAACAGGGGACAAGGGATGCTTCCCTCCCTTTCTCTTGTGTCTATACAGGCAGGGTTGCACGTGGGCTGAGAAAATTCTGTTTGAAAGAGTGCTTACACAAAGGAGAAGTAATTTCTCTTTTCTTGGCATTTCTTGCTGTGAATTATTTAGTATTGATAATTTTATCCTAGAAAAAAAAGAAAAAGTTACTCTCATCTGGAAATATTCAGACATTTATGTTTTGATTCCTCAGCCAAACTCACTGCATGAAATGCTTGGAAGAGAGGTTTGTTTTCTTCAACAAGTTTTCTTTTTTTTTTTAATAATTATTCAAAAGCATGGTACTAATACGCAATGCTGGACAATCTCCCTGGCTTTAATATATACAGCACCCACTTATCTATATGTTCACTAAAATATTCAGTCCAGATTAACCTTCACTGTTGAGACTCGATATATTTTAGTACTGTGGAAGGAATATTGATGTACATTGTGGCAAGTGAGAGGTTGTAGGTATGAATCACATCATATCAAAGAAACAAGCAATTTTTTCTTTTTTCATTACAAAGACTAAAAGATGAATGTAACTTCTTTTGTAGTGAAACTACTTTTGTGTCATAGAATATCACTTTAAAATTATTTTAGAAATAAAATGGCATTATATAATAGTAAAAAAAATATATAAAGATTTAAGCATTGCCTAAATCCCCTTGAGCTTGAAAAATGACTTATACACTCATAGTGCTGGGATTTGTCTCAGCCTATGCTGTAACAAGGACTAACTTTTAATCATAACATAAGTGGTGTTATGTTTCTGGGGTACTTCATCAGGTGGTGATTTAGTTCAATCACAGCAGTATGTATTATATTTAATTTGGAGATTTAATTTTTTTTTTTTTTTTTTTTTTCCCCCAGGCTGCTCTTAGGAAGGTCTACAAGACTAAGGACAAAAATAAGAAATGAGATTTTCTTTCTCAATATATGCTTGCATTCTGTTTGGTTGTCTTGCACCATTTCTAGGATATATGTGTAAAGAACACAATGGTATAACACAGTAGCAGACCGCTGAGGCAGTATTATGAATAACACTGTCACAGAGGAACCCCTAAATCAGACAGCAGCAGCTACCCAAAATGCAGATTTATTGTAACCATAATTACTCAGCACTCCTTTTGACAAAATTAATTTGCAAGTTTGTATATCAGTCTGGAATATAGTACTATACAACTACTTGAAGGACTTTTTTTTCCAGAAAGATGAACCAAATCATAAAGTGAAAACCTCCCACACAAGGAGGTTTCTCACACAAAAGCAGTGAGGGTTCACTCACCAAAGAGGGGCTGAGGCTCACTTAATCCACAGAAGCATCCTTAGCTGGCATCCCTGATTCAACAGGAGCATTCATGACTGCAAGGCCCACTTGGTCTGAGAAAATCAACTCAAAACTGTCTCACCATTAGGGCTCCATTTATACTCTAGTCGAGTGTGCATTGTGTTAATTCTAACTAGCTGGGGGCAAGCACACAACAAAAGCAGGCTAAGGACCCTGAAGTTCAGATTAATCACCTGAGGTGTCATTTTGCTGTGAAGTGCAAAACAAATCTTTATCAGGTCTATGGCAATTCCTGGCCTTTGTTAGATTTTTGTCGGGGCAGTTGCACCTGCCCATTATGCTTTTCTTTGAGCTCTTCATCTTAACTCCGATGAAGTGCAGACCAGATTTCTGATTTGTTAAAAGCATTGGACAGACTTAAACTACAGGGATATCACCTGCAAAGCTGAAGTGTTCAGATGTTCTTCTAAACTTTCATTAACAGAGTACCTTTCAATTTCTTAGTAATGTCATAGTTCCACTTCACAATTTCTCTTAAAACAAGCTTTATAATGCCTATAATATATAGTACATCCTGCCTGAGCTTGTGACAAACTTAGAGATCATCAGTTGTTTGTTAAACAGAAATTAGCAGCAAATTTTTCATTTGGATATTATTTCACTAATCTGGGGATCTGACATTAAATATTATATTTTTAAGTAGAGCTAATTTTCTGGCAAAATAATCTGAAATTCCATTAGGTGATTATCCTTGGGTTGGTTTGTCTACTTTTTGTGTAAAAGCAGCCATTGGTTTAGCACATTTTCACTCCACCTTCGTTCTCAGGATGTAGTTAAATGTCATGGGCCATCTGGCTTGCCCACAGTGAAAAAATTCTGTACAGCTTCAGAAATAAGTCCTAGTCTAACAGCTTCCATACCAGTTCTACCAATTTTAGCAGTTTCCACCAAGCCTTTATCACTAGGGTACCCTGTCACATACTCTACACACCTACATGTTTTCAAAGAAATGAGGACAGTTTATAGATGTAGACACTCCTATCTCCTAGTTTAGTAAATAATCTGTCTCTTATATCAGGCTTTCATGGACTAAACATATAACTGCCTAAAGGGAACTATGGCAGGTAGCTGTAAACTCCTCTAAAGAGACAATGAGAAATGAGGACTGTGGGTTTTATAAAGCTCGGCAAGACAATTCTAGGCATATCTCGTGTATCCCAAATAATATCCATCCTCTTCTTGTGTTTCTCTCCCTTTTGGTCCAACAGCATTAAATGGAGAATTATAACTCATGCATGTTTCCTTGATATGAAAAGTTTGTGAAGGACCTATACATTAAGTCAAAATCCTCTGTAAATCTTAATAGTACCAAGATGGATATATGGTCTCAGGCATTTACATTTGTATGTTCCTTTTTGGTTTTCTTTAATGTTAACTGAAACTCAATTAGTAAAGGTATACATAAGGTATTCTTCCTGTTGGGATGACATCTACTGGTCCATAAAGATATTACTGCATTATGTGGGACCGGTGTTTCATTATGCTATATGACATGGTGTGTGTACATCTACATCTATAAGTAAGCATACAAACATATACATTTAGAATATTCCTTGTGCATGTCATAAGAAAGAGTGGGGGGAAAAAAAAAAAGGATTCTTTTCTTGTCTTCTTTCTCTTCAAAAAATACCTAAAAGCAGAGAAGCATGGCTTCTCTGTTCATTAAGTTCATCAAACTGTTGGACCTGCAGGATGAATGAATGCAGGAAAACTAAATCCCTAACCGTCATGCTTACAGGCAACATCTAGGTTGTACACATGAGTGCCCTTGCTTAGGTTAGCTGTCATGATGCTACATGATAGCTTTCAACATAACAAACATTTTTCTGGAAGGCAATTGGATTATTTCTGTATAGAAATAAAGCTGCTTTGCAGACATAGATTTCATGATGTATTCTCATCAGGCCAAGCAAAGGAAGCAAACTCTAAATGCCTTTTACCAAGGTGAAGAGAGACTACAAACTCAAGAAGGTTAATTTGTTTATTAGAAAATCACTCAAAAAAACCCAGATGCTCTGACAACATATACATTGTCAGCTGTTAATTCATAAATACCTAAATTACAGTGATACTATTTTTAACCCTTTTGGCTTCCTATATATCTGATCATGGAAAGTGGCATATCTGTAATAATTCTAATTCAACTTGTCTTAACTTCATTCTGGGTATTGTATCCTGCACAGTAAAGGCATGATCCCAGACTCTAGGATTCAAAAGGGAAAATCATATTCAACTGATTTGTGATCCTTTATAACACAGTATCCATGGAAGCTTAGAAATGAACTAGAATGGTGTTCAATCTTCAGTCTTGTTTTATTCTACTTTGTGCAGTTTTTTCTTTGAGTTTTGAGTGATATATGAAAGATCACAAAATTGGACAGAAGATAAACATATTAGGCATTCAGGTTTCATTTCTAAATGGTGACTGTACCCTTCTGTGAATCTGACAACTGTACCTCTCTGTCTGTAAGCCATTTCCTCTGGTAAAGCTTTTAAAAGGGCTTTTACCAATCACTGCTGGCATTCCTAGAAAAAAGTTCTGTGCAGCATGAAGGGAAGCACCTGAATGTTTCTGTGACATCTGCCTGAAGGTATATGACAAAGAAGAAATGTTTGAACAACAAGACGTATTAAAGTTAATGTCCAGTTTCTACCACAGAAAGCTTGACATCCCTTAACCACAAACCATCTGGGAATATTCCCTTATTATTTTTTCACTCTCTTTTCTAAATCTGGATTTATATGTAGAGGGAAGGCATAATGACTGAGGTCTGATATGACATTTATCTTCAAAAGTGAGGAGACTAATAAATCATCAATGACATTACCACAAGTGAGTTCTAAGGTCTTCTCACAAGTGAAGATAAATGACATATCAGACCTAAGCCAGCATATATTACATGAAATACATAATAAATCTCACTCTCAACGTGGCTGGATTTGATGGAGATGACTGAACTTACATTACATCTCAAATCCACCACCCAGAGAAAAAGAAATTAAATTTGCCAGCCAAATAAAATCACTCACTACTGAAACAGCCTCAGTACATCCCAACCTTTTGCCATGCTACTGCTCTGCAGATGTACAAGTAGCAATGTGGTAGTAAAAATCAATTTGAAAAGTCCTTATGAAACAGAGATCATTAACTCAATTTTCAGTGCATGAAACATACCTGACTTTCATGCCCTGGGCAATATTAGATGCTTATGAAGTTTTACATATCCATGTCTGTATGTATATTTCCATGTACCTAAGATATGTACAGCTAGGTTTTATTTTAGACATTAAAGAGGACTGTAAAATTTCACAACAGCTTGTGGTTTTCTGTAAGGTCATTAGTGGCAGCTTTGCTGAACAGCTGAGAAATTTTAGAATTTCTAATTAGTTTAGGTGTACAGTATTCTTTCTAGAGTCTGTGATCTGCAACTGAGATATGTCAGAAGCATGTCTGAACCAGGGGCTGGCAGCAGATGTTTAGGGAAAGTGTACAATAAAGAATATACTGGGCATAAAGACTGATACTTCCTCTGGATTTTGAGCAATTAATAAGAGACTTCCTGAGATAGACATAGCATCTGGATGGTCATGTTGAGGAGGCAGACATTTCATCTATATTATGGCCATTGAAACCCAAAGTCTAATGCTAATCCTAGCTTATTTTGGTTATCCTGATAAAATTCTGCAGTGGAAAGAAACTCATCTGAAACTGAATGTTGTCTTATGTGGACTTTGCTGGGATCAGAGCCAGTTTCAGAAAATTTGAGTAACAAAGATGTAGGTCTATGAATAGAAACATTACATAAATGTACATCTCAAGTCTTGTCCATATGCATATATCAACAAGCTTTTACCCTTTCTAAAACCGTCCTGTCCCATTTACAGTTACTAAAATATTTTTAAGTTTATTCTCAAGTTTTATATTAAAAAACTTTTGGGATAATACTTCAATTACAAACGATTTATCTGCGATAATATTGTATTTCATATTAATTTAGTGCATTTGTAATCAGTTCCTCTCAAAGTAGAAGACAGCCTGAGCAGCATAACAATTAAAACCAAAACATTGTGATTTTCACATTTCTCATACTGTATTATATTTTGACCATGCATAAAAGTTATTGAGAATCCAGGTTAAGTGCTAATCAAGGCATTCAACAGCCTGTGAGGATAAGAATGACACAAATTAAATAGTCTTACAGAGTGACAGCACAGGCAAGGGTGGCCCAAGGTGCCAGGTCAGAAGAGGCCCTGAGGCCATCAGAGTGACACGGTGTCCCTGTCTCCAACTGGACCCATCCCACAGCCCCCAGACAGCAGGTGCAGAGTACCTGAACCACAGGGTGTTTAAATGGGGCCAAGATATTGTTTTAGAAATGGTTGTGCATTTTTAGCATAGCCTCATCTAAGTATCATTTTCATTGTATTGGAGAGAAAGTGAAAGGAGGTAACACAAATGATCTAGCTAATACCAGAGAAAGAACTCATTGTTCTTTAAACTAGCTCTTACCTCTCAAGCAAATTGCTCTTTTAGTCATATTGACTTACTTTCAACTATACTAATCTTCCTATAAAACACACATCTTAAAGAATAGACATCTGCAGATTTACAAATAAGCAAAGGTAATCAGAAACTAAGATTAATGAAAACATCTCTCATTTGTTTCTTTTTTTTTTAAGTGCCTGTAAAGACCTGAGTAAATGGGATAGAAAGATAAAACTAACTTTAAACCAATTGCAAACATCACAGAAAAAGTTGTATCTCTTTTCATTACTAAAGCTAAGAGACATTATCATGGGAAATTAAAAACTAGCTGAGACTTTAAAGGAATAATTTTTTTTTAAAATATTCCTCAATATTCCACATTCCTAATATAGCTAATAATTTTTAAAATAAACTTTTTCTTCTGCTATCATTTGAATAGTAGTACAGAAGTTCTCCTGGAGAGGAAGGGGAGAAACAGGTTGTTTATATGCAGTTGAAACGGGTTTGTGAAAAAATAATTCAATAATAGCATTTACAGAAAAATATCTTTTCTTTAATACTTTTGAAGGGATTAAATTGTGCTCAGGTTCTGGCTTAAAATTAGACTTTTTGTAATAAGTTTTTGTAATAAGGAAAACAAAAAAATCACTTCTGTTTTGCTTTCAGTGATGTGAACACTTGTCTAGTAATGCTGGATGAAGATCACTTCTGTTATATGGCTGTAAAATATATGCATTTTATTCAGTAAGTTTATGTTGAACCACCTCTCTCTGGACACTTCTTGTACATTACACTATTTCTTACTCTCTCTGCATTCCACTGTCCTTTGTCTTACAGCTTTCTTCTGCGGTACAATGTTTTAATAAATATGTTTTTGTTTAAGCTAAACTTCAGCTAATTACTGATCTAAATAATGTTTACTACCGGGAGAATGGCAAAAGAAAATAAATTTTAAAACAAACAAACAAACCCAAAACACACATAACAGAATCTTTTGAGAAAACAGCTTAATTTCCTGCAGGATTGTTTATTTGGCACTTGATTCTTTCACCATACACATATACCTTCTTTGCTACTATAGGACTATGGGTATGGATTAGTGTTTGATTTATTCTTTTTCCTCTTGTTTCTGAGGTTTAAGTTTTTTGTGCATTTGATTCTTTAATCAAGAATTACTTCAGTTGGAAAGCCATTCTAGTGAGTCATCTAGTCCAGCTCAGTATAGCAGAGGGATTGATTTGGTGACTTACACACATCCCCAGTGTGTGGTGTCTTGTCTAGCACTGAACAATTCCCTGTTGACAAGTGTAAAACATGCCTTGGCAGGCTGTCCAACTGCCTAACTATATTCAGTCAAAGGCTCTTTTTCCCTTATGTTAAACTTTAATTTTCATATCATTGAAGGAAACTATGCTTACATGCATACAATAGTATGATCAAATTTAATATTGGGTTAACAACATCAAGTAATGGGATTTTATAGACAGGAAACCCTTTTTCTTTTCTTCAAACTAATGACTCATAATGAAGCAATTGAACAATTAAACAGCATAAATGTATTACACTTGTACTTTTAAGAAGTATATTTTTTAGCATTTAGCCAACATTTTTGATGAGTGCATTCTCATAATTAAATGACTCAGCTATCTTCTCTCTGTGTAACAAGATAAACATTAATGGGCTTACCACCACTAGGGAGACATCTGGTGAGCTTCTATTACCCAGGCTGATTTTGGTCAAATAGGCAAAAGTCAATCTCCAGTGTCCCTTGGAAAAGGTTGGCTCTTGATGTTGTGACAAATTGCTTCCCTGCATTTCTTTTTCTAGTGCTTCATAAGTGTTTTTAAAATAAGTTTTCATGTTAGTACTGTTTCTTTCAAACCACTGAGATGCTAACTGTTGTTTTCTGAATTGCCTAAGTTTTAACTTTCCTTACGCTGTGCAACTCTGACATATCTATCTTTCAATAACAATTTCTCAGTAAAAACACACCACAGTCGCAAAGTTGTGCTGCAACAAACTAAACCATGTATAATAGGCAACTCTGACCCTGGGCTGAAGGTTATGTAGTTGTCAGCCTTTTAAAGTAGATAATTTCAGCTTAACTCATTCTCTTACATTTACCATATGTAAAAAATCATGTCAGCACTTGTCATAACATGTACTGTCGCTATTATAGTAAAGGTTACAGGTTATTATTAACATTTGTCTACCCATTTCCCCTCTAAGAAACAATCACATGATACTTTTCTGTTTTGATACAAAACATAGCCATGTGAGTCTAACTTTTACTTCACCAGATTATTGTTATGTCCACTGCCTGCAGGTCATACCCCATATAGTGGGAAAACATTGCCTGCTGCTAAAAAAGTCCATACAGTCATAAATCCTGTTAAGACAGAAAAGGGACTAGGCAAGATGAGGTCTCTTGAATCCTAAAAACAAAAGAGGTGTTGAATCTGTACAAGTAGTAGAAATTCAATAAGCAAGCAGCTCTTTTCAAAGACTCCTTGAAATTAAGGCATGAGCATGGAAGTTATCCACTAATTGGGGATGAAAGGAAAGGTAGAGACATTTTTAAACTTAACCCATATAACTCTTACTTGTACCTAGGTGCTCAATTGGATTTCTTATTAACACAGTCTCTAAAAATCAATCAATCAGCATCCAAAGCAACATTATTGCCTAGAACAACTTCAATGCAATTCTTTCTCCCCTTCTGAAATGAAATATCCAATTGCTCTTACAAAGTCTCCATACTTTTTTGCAAGCTTTCTTATACCTTTAAAAAAATCTACCCAGAATTTGAAGAATGATACCTTTAAACTGAAAAGGAAAAACGGTATTGGTCTCTGCAAACAGATGCATAGTCCCTAGAGTTATTTAATATAATTGTTACATATCTATTGATATTTGGCATTTTCCTTTAAAAGATCATGTTTTCAGTTGCTTGTAGTTTTGGCAAACAAACTCAGACATATTTTTTCCTCTTCCTGGATATCGTGTTCACATAAGTGTGTCATAAAATTTCACACAAAAATGTTTAGCAATTTCAGGAAAAAAAGAAGAACATGCTGTTTCACCTGTCCATTCCTTCTGCAGCAGCTATAACTTCCACATGTCTCATAAATTTGACATAATAATTTCAAGAATATCAAGACTTCAGCATTTGACCTGTGCTTCAACACTTGCTGCTTCTGCACCACTGCTGGAGCACTGAGTCCCATGACCAGGAATATTTGCACCTTGTCCCCACGGAAAATCACACAGAGAGACAAATTAGGACTAGGAGTTGGTGAGGTCAGAGGGAGGGAGGGAGAGAAACTGGGAAGCTGTCTGGGATGGAAAACACAGCCTGGACTTTAACACTAGTCTTTCCCTTTATTTGCAGTCCTCTGGCCTTTTTAGTTACATAAATGGTAAACTGAGATAATTCTAACATTTCTAAATTTGCTTTAGTACTATAATTATGATGAATAGTCACAATCTCACTATTGTGTGGAGTGAAATATTCAGAAGAATTTAGACTCAAAAACATATCCATAACATGGAAGTGCAATGCGAACTAAAAGCATACTGTATTCACCCTAGTATATGCAAGTCAAACAGGAACAAAGTAAAACATTTTAATATTGCTGAAGCTGCAGTTTCAGCTGAAAATTGTTGTTGAACTGTTTAAAGATGTCCCTATATAGAGGATTTTAATATTTTTACAAACGGTTCTAAAGTCTGCTGCCTTCAGCGTATTGTACTTAATACAGCGTTTGGCTTCTTTCACTCAGGTTGCAAAGTCCTTCCCCTAGCAGAATTTCCCATTCATATGCTGGCTTTTTGCCAGCTGGATGTTAACAAAGTACACAAAAAGGAACCAGCCAATTCCTTACAATTTTTACTCTAATCTTTATTCTCTTTTTGGTATTATTTCTCTTCCTTCTGTTCTTTGCCTCCACAGAATTCTGAATCTTCCTACAGGTCTCACTGTATTATTGGTAATGTGAAGTTACTATAAAGCATAAAATCTCCTTACTCTAGCCTCATTCTCCAAAGGAAAATATTGACTTAAAACCCCCTACACCAAAGAAAGCCCAAAACCACCCTAAAACCAAAACCAAACAAAAACCCAAACAAAACCAACATTAGGCTAACAAATACATAAGAACTAAAGTTCAGGATGAAGTTTTTTTGTTTGTCTGGATACATTTTTCCTAAAAAAATTTCTTCAGAGCTTTTAAGTTGATTCCAAAGTATTAGCAGTACCCAGAGGGTTCAAAAATTACTTTGCTTTTCTTACTCTCACTTCATGACTTGAGTTGTGAAGAACTGTATCTTGGTGCGAAAAACATTAAATACTTGAAATCATGAAAATGAACAACAGAAGCTCACAAAATTTATCTCTGTGCTGTGTTTCGTTTTCCACAAGTGCTCATTTTTGTTGCTATTGCCGCTATCAGGTACTTTGCACTTAGGAAGTGTCATGCAAGCATTAGGAAAATAAGTAATATCAGCATATTTTACATATTAGGAGTTGTTCAAAAGAAGACGTCTGCATGAATATGAGGCAGCAGTGTGCCCAGATAGCCAAGAAGGCCAACAGCATCCTGGCTTGTGGAAGAGCCTGAGCAACATTTGGACCTGGGGTTCGTATTTGTGATCACTTGGTTTAGGATTAAAAGACAAATGAGGTTATATATTGGCTAGGAAAAGTTCTGAACTTTATTAACCAATGAGAGAAGAAGAGATAAAGAGAAAAAATAGGAAAGGAAGGAAATAAACAGAGAAAAAACAGTTGCCACTGTGGAATCAGCAGCATCCTGTGGGGTCCATGCAGCCTGTGGCAGTGGCAGGAGAGAGAGAGAGAATAAAGAACTGTGTATACTGGTGGTCGTGGTGGTGGTCTGGTCCTATGTCTCTGACAATCCAGGTAGGTCCTTCAGTGGCCATGTGATGATCGCATGGTACCCTGAATATCAGGCTTCCCTGTTCTCACCTGTCACATGCTGTCCATGCGCCTCCGGGGGTGTGTTGGCACCAGCAGCAGAAGGCAAATGCACAGGCCCGAGTCAGATACAGGATGCAACTTAAAGTTCTAAAGGTGATGTCTGAGACAAAACAAAAATTCTCTGAACTGCCTCTTACAGCTTGTATGGGAAATAGGGTTAGCAGGATGAGGGAAGCGATCATCTCCTTGTGCTCAGTACAGGTTAGGCTGCAACTCAAGTACTGTGTTGATTTTTGTACCCTAGTACAATAAAGACATTGAGGTGCTAGAATGTGTTCAAAGAAGGGCAGTGAAGCTGGTGAAAGGTCAAGAGCACAAGTCTGATGAGGAGTGGCTGAGAGAACTGGGGTTGTTTAGCCTGGAAGAAAGGAGGCTCAGGGGAGAGCTTACCACTTGCAACCACCTGAGAAGAGGTTGTAGAGAGGAGGTTATCTGCCTCTTCTCCCAATACCAAGTGATAGGACAAGAGGAGATGACCTCAGTTGCACCAGGGGAGGTTTAGATTGGACAGTAGGAAAAAATTATTCACTGAAGTGGTTGTAAAGCAATGGAACAGACTGCCCAGGGAAGTGGTTGGGTCATCATCTCTGGAGGTATTTAGAAGTTATGTAAAAGTGGCACTTAGGAACATGGTTTAGTGGTGGGGTTGGCAGTGTTAGGTTAACAGTTGAACTTGATGATCTGAAAGGTCTCTTCCAACCAAAACAATTCTATGATTCTAAGACAGTCATGTGTGAGGGCTTCAGCTGGGATCAGTAGTGTGGACATAACTAGAAGTTAGTCACTGCCTGTTTAGCTTCACTGTGCTTCTTGGAGGGATTCAGTATACTCATCTGACATGTTTGTCTTCAACCCTGAGCATACCCCAAGTGCAGTAAATCCAACACCAGGCACATCTATCCACCACTCCAGAGCAAGTGCCTGGACATGTGCAGGGAAGGGTAAATTTACCCACACATCCCAGTCTTTCCACACTTAGGATAGAGGCTGTCTCTGAACACATAGTAAATCTGTCCTATTGCTCTTGCACACATAAAACAGGGCTTGTTACATTCAATGTCCTCCACCACCACTGGTACAAAGTAATAATTCTTTGAGACTAGAACATGCAGCCTGCAAAGTAAAAGTATCATCATCGCAGGCGGTATTTTCAAATTAATTTAACTGGATCCACTTGAAAATTTAACCATAGCACTAGTTGCTCTCCCAGATGGATATTAGAAGAGTTTGCAGCTAATACACTAGATTCATGATCTCTGCCTGAAAGAGACCAGGAATTTTAATGGTAAGAAATGTATGGGGGTTTAGTATGGAAGGGGAAAGAAGGGGTGGAAGAAGATAATGCATATCTTCCTAAGGAACTGTATAGGTGAGGCCCACTAACTGCTTGGATGAGCACACCAGAGGATAATAATCTTTTTATTATGTTGTTTTGGTTTGTTTGTTTATTTGTTTTAAATAAAACAGTGTTACAAAATACTTTAAGACTTACAAAAGTTTCAAATTTTGTTGTTGTTTTGAGAAAGATATAACTGGTAGCAGGTAGCTGTTCTAAGTAGTTTCTCATGCTTTTTTGCTGAAGGTAGGGAAAAAACCAACCCACCTCATTGGGCTTTTTTTAATTTGTTTTTAGAATTGCGACTCAATGTTTTACGATGCAGAAGCTATTCTGCATGACTTATTTAAAGTTATGAGAGAAGCCCTTGTCAGTTTTACTTTTTCATATTAAGCACTGATCCTCTTGTGTTGCTTTATCTGACTAACCTTCAGGAAAAGGAAAGAGGGTATAAAAATGAAAAAAAAAAAAAAAACCCTAAAATTTCTAGAACAGTAATACTGCTCTTTGTTCATTTATTTTTGAGTTCCTGATTATCATCGAGTCTAAATTACATTAAAAGTGTAAAATTAGAACTATTTTTTTCTTAATAATGCTTTAAACAGTAATTCTGCCTCCTTATTCTCTCCTTTTCCCATAGCATGCTTTCATGACTTCAAATGCTAGTTATTGTAAGATATGATATCATTAGGGCAGGTCTATTTGTAAAAGAAACTTTTGTAATATCCGAATTTAAGATTATGCAGACAATAAATAAATAGACAAGCAGACTGAGAGTGAGGAAAAAAGGTAATGGGAGAAGGTTTAGAAAGATGCATTTGCTGAAGCTAATGGCCATTAGTATAAACATCACAAATGGCCATTAGTATAAACAGTCCAAACTGGCAGAGATTTGTAGGTATCACTGGAGAGGGGGTTTTAAGGAAGGATTTGAGAGAGGATAAAGTTATGTGATCTACAGAATTATCAGTGATATTAAATAGGCAAGGATTTAAAGTGGAAGGAAAGTTTTTAAGTACTCTGTACTTTAAGGACAAGAGTTATACTGTGAGATAACTATTTGTTGTCCTTAATAGCGTTTAGGGTTTTGCACAGGTAGTTGCCTAGAGAGGTTTGGTGTTGGTCTGGAGATTTATATGAAAGATTTATCTGTACAGTAGTTTCCTGTTCAGGTGAAAAATAAAATGTCAGAGCCTTAATATCACAAGTTCAAGTCATGTACTTGTCAGGCAAGCTCCTACCTTGTGTAGAGGATGGAGGGGTGACTCTAAACAAGCTACAGTTGCAAAATTAAACTACAACCCAACATTTATGTCTCAGGGAAGAGAGGTCTTCACCAACTATGCAAGAATTCATCTCTTGTTGACTGGTGTATTTACCTGCTAAACTGTTATTTTATTATAAATTATGTGAAGTATGATACCAAGTATTTTGGAAAAGGAATGTTTTGACAGTGACCTGTTCAATTTTGGTGAACCACTTGTTGTGGTTTAACCCCAGTCAGCAACTAAGTACCACCAAGAAGATTGCTCAGTCTCCACCCCAGCAGGATTGGGGAGAGGATCAGAAGAATAAAAGTGAGAAAACTCATGGGTTGAAACAGACAGCTTAATAGGTAAAGCAAAAGCTGTGCATGCAAGCAAAGCAAAGTAAGAAAATCATCCACTACTTCTCATCAGCAGGCAGGTGTTCAGCCATCTCCAGGAAAGCCAGGCTCCATCACACATAATAGTTACTTGGGAAGACAAACACCAACATTCTGAACATGTCCTCCTTCTTTTGTCTTCACACAGATTTATATTGCTGAGCAGCACATTACATGGTATGGAATATCCCTTTGGTCAGCCACTGTCCCACTGTGTCCCCTCCCAGCTTCTTGTGCACCTCCAGCCTACTTGCTGGAGGGACAGTGTGAGAAGCAGAAAAGGCCTTGTGTATAAGCACTTCTCAGCAATAACAAAAACATCCCTGTATTATCGACACCATTATCAGCACAAATCCAAAACATATCCCCACACTTACTACTATGAAGAAAATGAACTCTATTCCAGACAAACCCAGCACATTCTCCACCTCCTATTCCACACCATTTAGATAATGATTTGGTCTCACACTATCCAATGCAACCTCATTAACCACCATTCCCTTTCCCATCCTTTGATATAATACACAGGTATCATTAGTCTACAGATCACTGTGGCAGATGAACCCACCCTGACAATGACCAGGGCTTCACCAAGACCTGACGAAGATCAGAGCTTTATAGTCATTAAAACCTGATTACTTTATTTCAGGCCTTTACTTTTCCTTTGTTGTGTGCTTGCATCCAGCTAATTAAACAGGTCAGATTCAACTAGGTTATATATGGATTCCTGTTGGAGAACTGCCTTGGAGCAGTGGGTCTGCTGTCAGAGACTTTCCTCTTGGACTAGGATGCTGCTCAATGAAACTTCACATAACTGAATGAGCCCTCACTCCCCTATTTATTGAGTGAACATTTCTGGATATATTCTTGAGTGAGCATTCACCTTTTCATGTGTGAGTGATCTCCATTTCTTGGTACTCTTGAGTGGGAGGTTTTCCCTTTTGTGAGTGAGTGTGTGCACATTTTGGGTCATCTTTCTAAAAATGAATAATGGTAAAACTTAGGAGTTAGTTGTGTAGTATTATATTCCCACCTGACATCCAAACTTGTAATTTACTTTGGTCTGTCAGAGTGCTGGGTAATTTTTGATTGGAATAAATATGAATTTTGGATAGCTATGCTGCCTGTTTTGTGGGTGCCTCTTCAAAAATTCCCCCTGTAAAATATTGACAGAATGTCCACTGAGTTAATTTAGTCCATGACTTTGGCCTCCATTTGTTATGATGGTTACTGCAGACAGAACTAGTAGTGTGTTGCATGGAGTTACTGGTCACCAAAGCCAGCTCAGGTTGGGTTGCAACAATTTGAAGGCATTTCCATTACAGTCTCCACCCCTGATCCCTTTGGATGAGATCATTGAGTTCAACATTGCAAGGCACTCCTCCCCTTGCCCCTATTTTGTCTCAGACTTACTTTTGTCACAGACTGCCATCCCACAGTTGTGTACCTGCTCCAAGTGAAGCCATATCTATGACCACAGAATTTTAAGGGATACACCTGCTGCTATATAGACATCCACAGTATCTCTGAGGTGCATCTGTTCCATTGTGGCCTTATCCATGGGCCACAATGCCTTCAGATATATGGCATTACCCACAGCCACAGTCCCTTTAGGAGTGAACCTGCCCCAACAGGGCCTTACCTATGACTGAAGTCTGTCCAGGAAGCTACCTGCTCTGTTGCAGGCTTATCCATGGCTACATGCTCTAGCATGACTTCATACACAGCCAGTGATGCTTCAAGGTGTACCTTCTCCATCACAGATTTATGTTTGGGCCACAGTCCCTTCAGAGGTATGTCTGCTGAAGCACAGAAACAACCATAGCCACAGATGCTTCAAGATGTACCTGCTTCTGCATGGACTCATTCACAGGTCACAGTCTCTTCAATTTGAGGTCACACTGGGCTTCCACCCTGTCCAGTACAGCTGTACAGAAACAGCAGTGATGCCCTGGCCATCTGTCAGTCCAGGTGTACCACCATTGCTGTTATCAGAATGTTCCCAGGCATATCAGAATAAGATGATAAACAGTACAGCAAGCAGCAAAATCAAAATAAGTCAAGCAAGCACAGAAACCTGCCAACTAATAGGTAAACAGAAATAACAGCTATAAATTACATCTAGCACATTCCCATCAAACCTCTTGTTATCTCAAGCCCTTCAAGCCACACACTGGGTGCCAAAAATGACTGCCGTGGTTTAACCTCAGCTGGAAAATAAGCACCACATAGCCGCTTGCTTGCTCTCCCCTGTTGGGTCATGGGAGAGAACTGGAAGAGTAAAAGTGAGAAAATTCATAGGTTGAAATAAAGACAATTTAACAGGTAAAATAAAAGCCATGCACACAAGCAAAGCAAAACAAGAAATTCATTCACTGCTTCCCATTGGCAGGCAGGTGTTCAGCCATCACCAGGAGGCTGGGGGACATTACTTGTAATGGGTACTGGGAATGATAAATGACATTACTTTAAATGTGTGTGTCCCCCTTCCTCATTCTTCTCCTAGATTTATATGCTGACTATGACATCCAATGGTATGGAATATCCCTTGGTAAGTTGGGGTCAGCTGTCCCATCTGTGTCCTTCCCAACAACTTGTGTGCCTCTAGCCTACTCACTGGTGGGTTTGTGTGAGAAGCAGAAAAGACCTTGACTCTATGGAACTGGTGCTCAGCATTAAGAAAAACATTTCTGTGTTATTTTATCACCACAAATCCAAAACACAGACCCATCTTAGCTACTATGAAAAAAAATAACTCCATCCCAGCCAAAAGTAGCACACAACTCAATTCACCCTCTTCTTTCAAGTTGTAATCCATCTAGAAGGTGGATCTGTAGAAAGATGTTTATGGCATAGAATGTGTCAGAAAACTTTGTGTAAGGTGGTTTTGCTTAAACTCCCATACATCTGGATACTAGTCCAATAGACAGCTGTGTTTCAAAATATCTCAATTTCATGCATAGAATTTAAAAGTGGTGTGGCTTTTTTCTCTTTTTATTTTTCCTTTTTTTTTTTTTTCTTCTTTGCACTCCTCTCTTGCTGAGAACACAGCTTTTATGGTCTTGTAGAATTTAGTTTTCTCCAGAGTTTGGTCAGAACAGTGATGATTTGAAGTAATTTCTACAGAAGTGGATTTTTTGATTAAGAAAAAAAAAAAAGTGTAACAAAAGGGTTCTTCAGGATAGGCTACTGAATTGAATGGTGTGCCTGAGCTAAGTGATACCATGAAAAAGTCCAGCATGCTAAGGAGATTTTGAAAACTGCTTAGGGGAAAATTTCTACAATGAAAACCTGGCTAATCCAAAAAATACTCCGCTTTCCCCCTTATATAAACTGCAATAATTTGTTTTCTTTGAGCTGTTTTTATTCTGAAGAACAAGAAACTGCATAATCAGACCTACTGAAAGAGCTAGCAGGGAGGAGTGGTTGGGGAAAAGCAGGCAAGAGAGCTATTTTTAAAAGAAAACTAATGTTCTTTAATGGTGGAGCCCTGCCTGCCAGCACAATGTTCACTTCTGTTCCATTCAGCTTCCATTTTTACTGGTTTTATATTGACAGACCTGTGGTGCCTTTTTTCTACACTTCTGCTGTCTTACCTTTTAAGCATCATTCTTGCAAGAAATTCTGGCAACTCTTGTGTATTTGTGACCACATAACACTAAATACTAGAGAAACAGCAGGTAACATACACCTGAAACCTATCCAAAATAAGGAAGACCACAGCTGTGAAAATATAATCATAAGCCTCTGACAATAAAAATATTTCTATATAGGAATTGCAAGCTACCCTTTGTTCTACTTTAATGAAAGAAACAGGACTCTGCAGACTGTTTACAACAGCTTTTGAATTTCCACATCTTTCCAGTGAGTTTTATGTGCATTATGGACAAGAAGGCCAATGGCATCCTGAACTAGATCAGAAATAGTATAGCCAGCAGGATGAGGGAAGTGACTGTACTTCTATACTTGGCACTGCTGAGGCCACATCTCAGGTACTGGGTTCAGTTTTAGGACCCTCACTACAGCAAGGGTAATGACATTGAGGTGCTGAAGTTTTTCCAAAGAAGGGCAATAAAGCTGATAAAGGGTCAAAAGCACAAGTCTTATGAGGTGTGACTGATAGAATTGGCATTGTTTAGCCTAGAGAAAAGGAGGCTCAGGGGAGACCTTACCACTGTCTGCAACTGACTGAAAGGAGGTTGTAGTGAGGTGGGTCTTGGTCTCTTCTCCCAATAACAAGTGATAGGACAAGATAAGATGGCCTCAAGTTGTGCAAGGGGAGATTTAGATTTGACTTTAGGAAAAATTTCTTAACAGAAATGGTTGTCAAGCACTGGAAAAGGCTGCCCAGAGAAGTGGTTGAGCTACCATCCCTGGAAGTATTTAAAAGGTGTCTAGATGTGCTGGTGAGTGATGTGGTTTAGTGGTGACCTGGCAGTGCTGGGTTAATGTTTGGACTTGATGATCTTGAAGGTTTCTTCCAACCAAAATGATTCTATGATTCTATTACTGATTAGTCAATGCAAAGTAGCAAATAAACTTTAGCAACCTTTTCTTGTATATGTAACTGAGCAATATTTGTACTAACTGTAGTTATGTAACACACATGTGGGTACACATGTGTACATATACCCACATGTGGGTGTATTATAAATATGTCCATGAACATATTAAACTAAGCTATGTTTTTACTAATTGGAAAGCCAAGACTTGGTTATTAAAGGCTTTGACACTTGTAGCAACAGTGGGAATAGTTTCACTAACTGGGGTCGTAGAATAGCCCAGACTGTCAAGGAGTTTTCTTTTGTGGGTTTTTTTTTCTGATGTAGTTTTACTATGTTTGGTTTTATATTGACGTCATCCACCTTGCCCCAAGCCCTGCATACCATTGCCTCTTTCCTCTATGTCGCAGTCCTAACATAGAATTTTTTTATTTCCAGAATAAGGAGATAAAGGAACAGGAATAGCCTGCTCACTCACCAGCAACCTAATGAAGTATTTAGTATGGAAGGAAATGGCAGAAAAAGTAAAAGACCTGTAGGAGTAAAACTATATAAAAGGACATCAAATTTACCTCAAAGTACACTTCACTGGGGTGTGGATTTTCAGAAGAATATAAAATGAGTCTGTACAGTTGGCTTCTGGAGAAGACTGCTTAGCTACTGAGCTTGATTCTAATGCACAGTAGAGAGGAGGGGAAGAGGACAAAGACCTCAAGCAGAGGGCCAGAAGAAGTGTAAGCTGATGAGAGAATATTGCTTTGAAGAAGTAGGTTAGCAAAAGGACATTGTCAACCTTTCAGTATGCTAAAATTTTGCCACATTTCACACAGTGCATATAGATTGTGCTAAAGCCCTTAAAGAAATAGAACTATGCGGCGTGTCCTGTATCCTGCACACTTATTCTTCTGTGAGACAAGAGTGACTGAGGGTCATAGTCCTTGCTGGCATCAGCAGGTATAGCTGGCCTGGAATCAGTGGAGCTGAACACCTGCTCCTGGCAGCAGTAGCTTGTCCTAGTAGAATTTTTTTTTTTTAAATTTTATTATTGTTGTTGTTGTTGTTGCTGAGTGATAAAATTTCAAAGTATTACTATTGAGAATATACATTCTATAAGGATGATAATACAGTATGTAACATTCTGAATATGTTATCCACTTACCTCTGTTGTGTGGATTATGTTTATCACCTGAGATAAAATAATACACTTAAGGCAAAGAAAATCATACTTTTTTTCTCTCAGAAAATAATTTTCTAAATGCAGTGGAAGAAGAGGCTTGCTTTCCTTCTGGGTAGAATAAACCCCTTTTTTGTCTGAATGAATCATTTTCATCTTCCCATTACTGTGATTTCAGCTCTGCAGAAGCATGACTCCTGTGGATGGCAACAGGGATTATCTAGTGATTATTGCATAGAGGTGCATGCATAGAATATTTCAATGCTATTATGTCAAGTGCAGATGCTGCAGAAGCACAGCTTCTGCCTTTTTTTTTCTTTCCATCCTCCCTTTCTTTCTTTCTGCCAAGCTATTGTCTGTGCTGAGCTTACTAGTGACTCTATCCAGTATAGATTTTGGGGTGTGGAATAGCCACAGAGAATAAAATACTCAAGCAACTAGGAGACAATCAGATACCTATGCTGGTTCCCCCAGGCCTTTGAAGACTGTACCCCTCATGGTAAACAGGGATGATTATGGAACATTTGTGGGTGTCTTAGGTTTAGGATATAGGTCTGTAGATTTTTGGATTTTTACTGGAGGAGGAAGATGTACGTTTTGGTTTTCTGGTAGTTTTGGGGTGGTTTTTTGAGTGATCTTCTTTCTTTCTCCTTCATCCTGAGATCCAGAGACACAGTCAGAGAATTACCTGAAGATCTGGAAGAGGAAGAAGAGAGGCTTTTGCAACAGCTATAAGAGGGAGATCTTGCTGGGAAAACACCCCCTCTGAGGTTGGCTCATGCTCTCAGCCATGCTACTGTTCTGAACAAATATTACTATGTTTATTTAAAGATGGGTGTATCTTAATGCTGCTGGCTAAGGACTTCTTGACAGTAGAGGCAATACTGATATGTCTCAAGGATAAGACAAAACTCAATTTTATAAATACAAGAAAATAAGTTCTGGGAAACATGGAAGAGGGTTGGACAGCATCCTTGGGCATAAAGAAAAGGCAGAGGGCTGGGAGGGACTTGAGACATGAGCAGCTGGAGTTATGGATGCTATAGGTTGAGAATAAAGCACGAAGGGATTAGTGGAGATACCACTCTGTAGATGGGAAAAAGGGTGGAGAAGGATGAGTGAAGCTAGAAATGGGGAAAGGGTCTTTAGGGAAGCAAAGTGAGCAGTTCTGGCTGCACAGCCTTTAGAGGAACAGGCTGCTGGTTTTCTTCTTCATTCTGGGCAACTGTCTGCTTATCCTGAGTCCTGTCTATGACAGTCCAGGCACTGAAATAGATCTTTGGTACGAGAACTGTGCAAATGATTATAACGAACTGCAGATGTCTTGGAAATACTACAAGAATATTTGAGACTAAATTAAATATGTAGAATTTAGTATGATCAATGGACTTCAGAAAATAAAGCCCCTGCTTTTAGGGAATTCATCAATAGATGCTGTAACCCTGAGCAGGTAATACACAAGGCTTGTATGCCAAGGTGAGTATTTATCTAGTTCTTAAGAATATCAAGAGGAAAAAAAACCAAAATACAGTATGTGTGGGTTTGATGAGCTAAAATAGGAAATAAACTCTTTTTCTTACTTTCACTGTTATCTAGAGACCTAGGTTTTTTCCTAGTACAGAAGGTGGAGTGTAAACATGTTCCGGTTTGAGATAGAACAGAACTAATTTTGTTCAGTGATTTTATTTTTCAGGCAAGTCTCTTCTAACTAGCTGCACCTTCTGAAGTTAATGGCATATGTTTGCAGACAATGTCTGCTTCTAGCAGTGATAACACCCGCTGTTTATAATTACTACCAAGGACTGGTGTGCAGAAATGCTCTTGCTTACACTTGCTCCTATGGAGAACAAGGTCACTGTTAAATCTTGAGCAGCACATTGGGGGGTGCAGAAAGTAAAAGGCTGCACCTGCAGAGAGGAGCAGACAGGGCAGGTGACCCTAAAGTGACCAGCAAGGTATTCCATTCCTTATACACCATATTCAGTATAAAGCTGAGGGTTCATGAGGGTCAATTTCTCTTCTTCAATTGACAGCATCCAATGAGGATTCTGTCTGTTCTGCCTTCGATGCTGATCCATGTATTCCTGAATCCAGTTCCAGAATCCATCTCCTAAATCTGGTTCCAATCTGCCACTGAGTCCAGTCTGGGACTTCCCCAGTGCCTGCTCTACAGCATCAGTGGTGAAGGTGACATAATTGCCACCAGGGTGGTTGGATTTAGTAATGGCTTTGTATATATTTGTACATATTTATTTTTATTATTATTAATTTTCATTAAAGCTGGTTTAGTTTTCTTTTCCAAT
>JANIJG010017316.1:10950-34074 GCA_024611175.1 Megaceryle torquata
AGCCAGGTAGATTCCAGCCCGTGCTGCACTCCTGGATTATGTTTTCCCAGGTGCAAGACCCTACACTTGTCCTTGCTGAATTTCATCAGGTTCTTGTTAGACCACTCTTCCAGCCTATCCAGGTCTTCCTGCAGGGTGGCTCTCCCTTCTGAAGTGCCCACTTTCCCACTCAGTTTGGTATCATCAGCAAACTCCATCACAGTACCCTTGATCCCATCATCCAGATCATTTATGAAGATAATAAACAGTGTTGGGCCTAATATTGATCCCTGGGGGTCCCCACTCATGTCAGGTTGCCAGTTTGAAAAGAGCTATTTACCACCACCCTCTGGGTGTGGCCTGTCAGCCAGTTCCCCACACCCTGTACAGACCACTCCTCTAGACTGTAACACATCAGTTTCTCTAGGAGGAGGCTGTGAGGAACCATATCAAAAGCCTTGGAGAAATTTGGGCAGACACTTGCCCCACATCAACCAAGCAGGGTACTTTGTAGTAGAAGATGATCACGTTTGTTAAGTACAATTTGCCTTTGATGAGTCCATGCTGGCTTTTCCAAATCATGTGCTTCATTTGATTTGTGATAGCCCCCAGAAGGATTTGTTCTATAACTTTCCCAGTGACTGAAGTAAGACTGATGGGCCTATAATTTCCTGGATCATCCTTTAAGCCCTTCTTATATCTGGGGGTGACATTAGCCTTCTTCCAGTCTTCTGGAACATCCCCCAGTCTCCATGACTTCTCAAAGATTTTGGAGAGAGGCTTTGCAACAATATCAGCCAGCTATCTTAACAGCCTCAGGCAGATAATGTCTGGACCCATCAATTTGTAGGGGTCAAGCTCCTGCAATAGTTTGCATACCAACTCTTCCTTCATTGATGGTGGGTCTGTGTTTGCATCAACCTGGATTTTCGTTCCCAAGGCCTGGGGTCCAACAGTGCTGGTAAAGACAGAAGGAAAAAGTGCTGAGAAATTCTGCCTTTTCCGTGTTATTTGTGACTCATTCACCTGTGCTGTTTAGCAGTTGGCCAATATTTTACTTCTGTTTCTTGCTTGTTGTTCATGTACCCGAAGAACCCTTTCTTGTAGTTTTTGACATCTCTGGCCAATTCCAATTTGAGCTGAGCTTTTGCTTTTCTAACTGCATCTCTGCACACCCTGGCAATATAGCTCTCAACAGGTATTCATCTGCTTTTCCATCTCTGGTATGCTTCCTCTTTGGTTCTGAGCAGACTCAGAAGCTCAAAATTAAGCAAATGGGGTCTCTTGCTCTGCCTCCTTCCCTTTAAAAAGGATGAACTATTTTTTTTTTTGCTTTGAGAGGAGTGTTCTTGAAAAAACTCCCAGCACTCTCTAGGTCCTCTGTCCTCCATGGAAGCTTCCCATGGAATCCCTCCCAACTGAGCCCTGAGCAAGCTGAAATCTGCTCTGCTAAAATCTAAAACCTTTGCTGTGGTACTAACCCTCTCATGCTCAGCAGGATCCCAAACTCCACAGTACTGTGGTCACTGCAGCTGAGGCTGTCACTAGCTGAGATATTATAATGCACATTTTCTTGGTTTGTGAGTAGCAAGTCCCATAGTGCCTCATTTCTGGGTGGCACTTCTAATATTTGTATGAGGAAGCAGTCCTCTCCACATTCCAGGAACTTGATGGGTAATATGTGAGCTGCTGTAATGTTCTTCCAACAAATGTCTGGGTAGCTGAATTAACCTGTGAGAACCAGGTTCTCTTGACCTGAAGCTTGCTTTATTCCCATGACATCATAACTTTCTGACTGGACATGGAGTTCCAGGTCCTCCTGTTTGTTCCCCAGGCTGTATTCATTGGTATACATACACTTGAGGTGGTTGATCTTCTGGTTCACATCTTGAGAAGCAGCTAAGGATCATTTGTTGCTGCTCTGATAGCCCTGACTTATTCCCTAGCTGGTTGCAATGGTGTGAGCATTGCCACTTTGGGGCAGCAGCCAGTTCCTGTGGCTGCATCAGGTGTCCCAAGAGGTGCTGAACCCACCTCAGACCAGCTTCAGCCCAACCACTGCTTCTTGTCCACAGGGAGCTGCTCACTGCCATGGCCATCTGTTCCTTCTGGGAGAAGGCGCAGAAGCAGAACAAGCAACACCAGGTCATCCTGGCCAAGCTGATGAAGGAAGAGTACAACAAGTACTGTGCAGACTGCCAGCCCAAGGGTCCAAGATGGGCATCTTGGAACACAGGCGGTTTTATGTGCATCAGATGTGCTGGAGTACATCAAACTCTTGGAGTACATATATAAAGGGGCAAGTCTGTCAGCTTGGACCAATGGACACCAAAGCAAATACATTGCATGCAGGAAATGGGAAATACTAAAGCAAGACTCCTGTATGAAGCTAATCTGCCAGAGAGCTTCTGAAGTTCTTAAACAGATCAAGCTGTGAAATTTTTTATCACGGATAAGTCCAAAAAGAAATATTAGGATAAAAATGCAGTTAATGCCTTCAATGGGGAAAAAGAGAAAGAGAGAAGAGAAAAAGAGAGAATCAGAAAAAAACGTCAATACAGTTAGTAATTGAAAAGCTGCAGAAGAAGAGGATCAACAATCAGAAGCTAAAGCAAGGCCATAAAAGTCATCAGAACCCACTACTGACGTTTTAGGACTTGATGGTCCAGCTAAAGCATCTGTTACAAATGGAGGCACTGCTGCTGTCACCCTGCTAAATGATGACCTGGATATCTTGAGGCCAATAATCTCTAGTCCTTTACCAGCAGCTGCTGTACCTCCTGCTCAGAGCACTTCCACTAAACCATCAGCTGACACCTTGTCTGTGGCATTGGGGATCTTGATTTGTTCACTGAACAAACAACAAAATCCGAAGAGTCAGCAAAGAAACAACTCTCCAAAGACTCCATCTTAAGACTGCATGGCACAGGACCCATGCAGCAGCAAAATGCTGTATGTTCATGAGGTCAGCTTCTCTGCCACTTACCACATCAACTCATTTTCAAGGCTTTCCAGACAAGGGAGTTCCTGTGCTTGCAGCAACTGGGATGATGGGAAACATGATGGGACATTTAGTGCCAATCACAGGGCATAGCAAAGACGTGATGGTGGGAATGGGAACGCCCAATGGATTTACTGGTACTACACAAACTGATGGGTTTGATGTGACTTCCTCAAAATGTCATTAGACCTCAAAGTGGAATGGTGGGACAGATGGTCAAGTATGGATTGCAACAAAACCAACAAGCTCAATGGAACCTTTCTCAGATGAATCAACAAATGGCCAGAATGAATCTCAGCAGTTCCAGCAACGTGATAGTTTCTGGCCAGCCCCCCAGCACAGCAGCAGGGTGAACTGGTAGCTCTTCTGGTCAGACTCTCAGCAGACAACTGTGGAAATCAAAGTTGCAATGGAAGTCTCACCGAGAACATTCCTTGTTCAGGTAATTTTACTTTTGCTGTTCCTTCCATATATGTATTCTTTTTCTTTTTCCCTGGCTGTTCAGATTAAGAATATAACTGACTGACCATGTTGTGGTCTATATTTATTAAAATTTCATGTAGTGAAAAGAAGATCAAGACATCCTTGTCAGCATTTTCATACAATGTATATGATTTCATAAACCATATATATAATGCTTAACCCCACACTGATTTTTTCTCCTCAAGATTCTAGGTTGAATTTTTGCATATAAGGGATGTTGCTATCATCTTAGTAATATCCAGAAATATGAACCCTGACTCCCCAGAATTACTCAGTAATCCTTTAGAAGGTACTGTGTGAACAAACATTTAATCATATATAAAATGTAAGTGTATCACTGGGCAATGTTTTCTAGAGTATCCAACACTTTTTGTTTCATCATACGTTTCACTGTGATGTTATTATGGTGTGCAGAACAGGAAATATGGTTCTTGAAAGAAAAATAAACCTAGATGTTACTGTAGTTCTACAAATCAATAGTTTATTTTTCTAAAAATGAGCATTTGATCTATTTGAGTTCCCTATGATAAAGTACCCAGTGTGGCTCACAAAGCACTTGCACAGCATTAAGACAGAACTAACAGCACAGTATGTACACAAGTAACTTGATGTGAACAGATGTATTTCCTTGCAGATTTATCCAGGTTTATGACAGTGGTTGTGTTTACATTTTATGGTGGCTCATAATGATAAAATGTTATTTCCCTATAGTAATTCATGAACTCTTTTTTGTTGTTGTTGGTTGGGTGTTGGTTGGTTTGTTTGCTGTTTGTTTGTTTGCTTGAGTTGTATAACTTCTTTTATTATTCAGATTTCACAGTATCCCTCCATTGTATGCCTCTGTGACTATATTATTTTGGGGGTTTTCTAGCCATAAAAATAATTGTTGAACAGCCACATATTATCCATGAGCACTGCAGCTACAGTTTCCTTTATACAATTTAGGCTACTCACACATGCTAGGGGAACTTTCAGCTGTCTGCTTAAATGAGTTACCCAACATCATCATAGACATAAAAGGGTCCTAATGACATTTGGAATTTTTTAATGGTTCTTACAAACTAGAGTTTACTAAGAGCACTTCTCTGCAGATTCCCTCTTCTCTGGCCCTGAATATCAGCACAGCAGCAGTGCTAGTGCCATACTGGGCTGCACTGGCAGCAGCATAGCTGGCTGGATGACATAAGTGAGTGGTCCCTCTGTTTGACACTCATGTCCAGTTTTGGAAACCTCATTAGAAGAAAGACAGAGGCATACTGCAACAATCCTGCAGCCAGACACCAGTATGTTTAAGAGACCAGAAACATAACACAGAAGAAGAAGCTGAGGTACCTTGGTTCATTCAGCCTGGAGAAGAGATGGCTAAGTGGGAACCCAGTTGCTGCTTTCAGTTGCCTAACTGGGCTTACAGAAGGATGAAGCCACACTATTCTCAGAGCTGTACAGGGAAAGGACAAGATACAACAGTCAGGTTGCAATAAAGGAAATTCTGAGTGGACATAGGAAAAAAAAGATTCCTCTGTGAGGGCACTTAAGGGCAGGAACAGGTGGCCCTGGAAAGGTAGGAATACATCCTTGAAGATACTCAGAATTCATCTAGACTGCTGATGGCAACTTGAAAGTTGGTCCTGCTTTGAGCAAAGGGCTGGATCTGATGACCTCTGTTAAGTCCTTTCCAACTAAATTCTAAGCCTACATGCACGCCTTGCTACTCCTACCACTGTAATACTTCTCATATCTATCTTTCCCATATCTATACACTAAATCTCTCATCTAGATCCTCATAATCTTGCAGCCTGATTAATTCGAACTGCTGTTTTCAGGCCATCTGTTATACATATTCCCCCATGAATTGAGAATACAAAATACAGTGTCTATGATATTCCGTGATCACAATTCTGACATTACTGCTTTTTTGTGTCTCATCACAGCACTGCTTATCTCCCCCCACAGCACAGAGGATTTGCTTGTCCATTTGTCAGATTCTGCCACAGGGATCTGCCTGCACTGGCAGATCTGCATGGCAAATCATAGGCCGTGACCAGTCCTTCTGAACTGATGCATAAATGCCTTCCAACCTCCCACATTCTTCCACACAGAGTTTTAACTATTGTGCTTTTTGAAGAAACTGCCAGATGTTGCATAACTAGAAGGGTCATGGTATTTGCCAGTCTTTCTTTAAAATGATTCTACATATTCCCAAATACTTCTCATCTGGTATATCTTAAATTTCTGAGCAAAGATCAGAAATTATTTACCTTCTATTAAATAATTGCAGCAGTTTTTCAAAGTACATAAGTTCCCATAGATACTACAGGACATGCTCTTTTCTAAATGCCTAAAAAGGGTCAATGCCTCATTTCCAGAAATACCAGTAAGATTTAGGTGTTCCCCCTTCCAGCATATTTATGCTAGGTGTTTTTCAAAGTCCCACCAGGCAGAAATCTACACATTTAGCTAATTAAGTCTTGAAAATTTGGTTGTTAACATGACATGAGAACAATGGCAACAATAAAATTACTCCAAAGGATCATAATTAATCTTTATGTTGGTTTTCAGTCCACTATTTTCTAGGGGTTTTGCTGATTGTAATTTTGGAGAGGACTGTAGGATGTTGTGTTCTATGTAGATATATAAATCTGCAAACTGAAGTCCACTGCAAAGCTTTGATTTGCATACTTGTACACAGGCACCTGGCATTGCCATTTGAGATGTCCAGGATTTCTGCTTACAGTCCATGGCCTCTGGCTGGCCACCGAATAAAGAGGACCAATCATACACTGCATTTGGCAGCTACCTCAAGGATGTATGGAAAGATGTCTGGTACCTTTATGTTCAGGCAACTAAATTGGAGACACTAGTTTGTATGTAACTTGTAAAATAATACTATAACAAAGGAACTAATCCTACAAAATATGCCAGAATGATTAAAATACAACGGTAAGAAATCCAGAGGAACAACAACAACAAAAAATAACCATCATCAGGTATTCAGCTTCAAATGTTCAGTGAATCAGTACTTGGCACACCAGAGTGGAAAGGGCTTCCAGCATTAGTGAGTCCAGTCCGTGCCATCGTTGGCACGACAACCTATAATCCTCTCCAAAACAAGTTTTGTCCTTGAGCACGTATCACCTACTGCTCTTCCAACTAACAGCCAAACCTGTTAATCAGTTATAACCCATAGATATATGTGATAGACATATGGTGTATATTTCACAGGAAAGATCTAGATTTTGATTGTTTCTCATGCTCTTTCCATTCTTTTCGAGCCTGTTTAGACCATGATTTAAAAAAATTATATCTGCAAGCTGGATATCGAGCTTCAAGTTACGGGATACTTGTCTTCAACTATCTGTCTACAGCTTTGTTAGAGAAAGTGGAAGCACTTCTTAGACAATAATTCTGTATCTTTGATATCTTCAGAATAAAAACTACAAGTAATGACTTTTCCTGTTGCACTGCCTCTGTCCATTTTGGACTGACAATCAGCTGTCTAAAAACTGACATTTGGTTTATCTTATCCCAAATAAAAAGAGAAAAAATTATTTCAGGACTGATATATCAACACAGAAAAAAAAAAATTCCTCATTTTTAAAGTGGTCTCACAAACAATAGTTCCTGTAAGGGAAGATTAATAATATGACTAATAAATTAGCTTTGTACTGGACTCTCTGCATTATGTAAAGTTAGAAACGTTTGTGGCTGCATCCCAAACTGCACACTCAGCAGAACTCAAACCTACTGACTAGAACTGTAATGTGGATTTGATTCTCATTTCAAAGGAAGTGAGCACTGGACACTTCCTATATCTTTGGTCATTTTTTGCTTGAAATTCTTGACTGGAAAGTTCAAAATAAGGTAGAGGAGGGCAAAGATGAATACAAACTCAGTGTTTGAGAGAAATTGATGTAGTGTTCATCAAAATTATAAAAAGCCTTTCCCACCAGATGACTATGAGGTGCTAGACCATAAATAACTGCTTCACTCCATGTGGATATAACCACTGGCAAAATCTTAAGTAATATTGTCTATATCAGTCAAAACACTTGCACACTGAACTTAACAGAACATCCCCCAATGCATCCACATAATCATTATTCAGCACAATATATGAATTACAGATTGAACTTGACAGCTATGACCAACTTCATAAAAGCATTCTGACATAAAAGTTTTACCCATGATTGTATTTATAGTAAAGGAGTCTTTACTATATATACAGTCTCTATCTTCTTTTTTTTTTAATATTATTACTATGTTCTCTCCTTCTTTAGTAGATAATTTCAAAATATCTGATGGTGTTCAACTCATTTTCTTGTTCTGTGTTGCTTCTGGCATAGTAAGCACAATGTGGTTATAGCCTTCTATCTTTTCTTCTGAAAGATGAGAGTGATTGTAAGGGATGCTAGTCTGTGGCAATCACATTCACCATGTCACTGAATTTAGGCTTCAGACCTGCCAAGTATTTCACACTGCTTGCAGGGTTCATGCAGTTGGCTCCTGCCTGGCATTCTCTTGCAGCTGGGAATCCAACACACACATTTATTCAGCATTTACACACATCCTTTGATTTGGTGCATGAGATCATGGAACAGGAATGAAGCTGTCACAAGTCCACACCATCCTAATGGATCCTCCCACTCTCAGAGGTCCTGCTAGGGGGTATACGCTCTAGATGCAGCCCAGTTCCCCAGCTCCATGTTAGCCCATCACTCAGTGCTCCCTCTGTCCCCTGGCCTAGGACAGCATTCTCACAGGTACTGACATAAATGGGACCTGAAAGCACTGATATCTGATACCATACAACGCACAGAACTTGCTTTTTATTAGAAAGCAGACAGTGCAATAAATCCCTCTGTATTATATTTAGTGATGGTATCATTTGTGTCATTGAGGAAAGTGATCTTGGTAGTTTTGTAAAACCCCATGGCTTTGAATAAATCACTTGCATAGTGAAATATTTGACTGATGAGACACTAACTGTCCTACAGCAAGAAAATTATTCAGGCTGGGAAGATGACAGGTTCAGAGCATGAAAAACAATAAGCCATAGAGAAGCTGGAAAGAACAACATGTACAAAAGACCAAGGGGCAATTGTCACCATCCCTGAGTAATGACCATAACAACAGGTGCTAAAACATACAATACAGCTATATAGCACTAGCCAATTTCTGGACTGGCAGAAAGCTCAACAGCCAAGTGAAACCCTTTATAAGCAAGAGAGTCTCATTAGCCCCATGAAAGGGACAAATAAAAATGGCTAGGTTTTGTTTGCAATACTCATTATGGTTGCCAGCAATGTGAAAGGGCTTCCTGTTTTCTATTTCAATTTGATCTCCCTATGCTACAGCTAATATAATAGTTGCCAAGTGGAAAAATAAGTAGATTCTTTAGTTAATTTTTTCTATGGCCATGAAATTGTTGTAATTTCTTTCCTTGTCTTTCTTTCCAACAAGATTACTGTCTTACCATGTACAATATATCATTATTCCACTTCTTCCTTATGAAGATGTTTATCCTTTCTTATCTAGTTTGCCTGTCATTTGCAAAAATCTGGAATACACTGTTCTGATAAACCTGTCAGAACAATAACAGAAATACATGTAGTTAATCATTGTGATAAGGTTTCCATATTATTCTGAGAAAGACAGAACTGAATATTTTGAATAACATTATAAATGTAATTTATATGAATACATAAATCCTTACCAGTGGATTTCAAATTAATTTTCAAATAATCTTGAAATCTTATCAGATATTAATTGCTAATAAGCACAATTCATTATGACTTACTCTGCACAGATTTACTCTTTGTGACAGTGAAGTAAGCAAACAGACATCTGCATGGAGTATACCTGGAAAAAAAAAAACTAAAAAGAAGTTTAATTATCTGTAGACCTGCCAAATACGAAATACTACTTGTTTGAAAGAATATCAGTATGTCTGTGTTGATCTTCAGTACCTACATTACTCTTTTTTTTTGTATATATTTAGCATCACTTTACAGAAGAGAATAGAGAAACTCTATTTTAATACTATGCAGCAAAGCTGAGCTACCTAGAGATAAGAAGTGGTATCAAGCTGTCATTTGGGGAAAAGTTGCATCTAGATTCTTTATGTCCAGCCAGGGAGACCTGAAGGGAGATTTATCTTCTCCTGTATAATTGCTAATGACTTCAATGTTGAATTCAAGAGTTCTGAGAACAGAAAACATAAACCCCAGAGAATGATTTTTTGTTTGAAAGGCACATTAGCTTTAATCCTAAGCATATGTCCCTGCCTCCTGCACGAATACAGGGAAATCCAACAGAATAAGCAATACCATCCTTTGATTTATTTCTCTGACTGCTTATGCTTCAGCTTTGTCATCAAGCGATCCATTTCAGCCTCCTCTGTGCACCTCACATCTCTCTTATTTTGCTCTTTCTCATTGCAGCTCTTCTTGCTGCTACGCCTTTTGAGTCACACACAAAGAGATTTAAGCATGAACATTAAATGGCAAAGGCCTTTGAAAATTAGAGAACTACTTTTTTTTTTTTTTTTTTTTTTTTTTTTTTTTTTTTTTAGTTGCTAGCTTGCAGCACCTAAACAAACAGAATCATTAAATGGTTCAGTGGACTAAGATCAAAGACAGACACCTATGAGCAAAATCCTCTATTATCCTTTCACTGTCAAAAGTAATTGTTGCTAATTGAACAACTTTGTTTAATTCTAATATAGCTCAAGAGACCATATCCTGAGCTGCTGGAAATAGATCTGGTTCTGCTGAAGTCAGCTTCGCTAATCTATAGCAACTGAGGAACTGCCACAAGGAGAGAAACAGTTAACCCATTCCTTAACTGCACGGGCTGTGTGACCAGCTATTGCAACTGAAATACATGTCTCAAAACTTGGGCTGATCAAGAAAAAAAATTACCACAATTGTCTTTGCCTAATTTTCCATAAGAAGCTATTAAATACACACTTTGATATCAGTAGACCAGAAGACATCCAATAGAATTTGATGAAGGTAAAAATTAAAATATGCTGAAATATCTGCAAGCAGATACCAGTCATCATTTTCTAAATGCTTTTAAAATCTCATTTCCTTTTGCAAGAAAGAAAGCTTCTCTCTTTCCTGCTGGAGTTTAACACACAACCACAATCAGCCAGCAAGCAACAAAAAGTACTGTTACCTTATGGATGTACATGTTTAGAAAGTAAATAATCACAAATGAATAACATCTTCAAATCAGGGATCTTGGGAAAAAAAAAGAGCTCAGAACAAAGTGTGGGTCTATCTGCCACATCTTAAATTCTAGCACAGTATGGATGGAAAAAAAAAAAAAAAGCAGTAAAACAAAACAAAAATACCCAAAACCTATGCAATCACCAAAATGACTTCTCGTAAGGGCAAATGTGATGGAGCTGTAAGATACAGGTCTGTTACACACATCACACCAGCCTCATTATCAACAGTGAAATTATACACAGCCAATGCTTTCTGAGGTTGCAGTGCACATTAAAACTGAAAGAATGTAATTGAGGGAGACATTAAAAATAATTGCAATCCTAAATACAAGTATTATGTCAGAATCAGTGCTGGCTCCTTCACTCAGCTAAGTTATGAGAGCCTACAAAAAGACTCTTCAAAACCCCCAATTCATCCTATTTCTCTACCTGGTGCTTCATGTGGTCCTGTTTTAGTAGGGCTTGCAGCAGTGTGCAGCTACAGTGGAATGCCAGTGCAGCACTGAACTGATGGGCAGATAGATCACCAAGTAAATCCCAGCGTTCAAAGACTCCATAGTAGCAGAGCTGCTGCAGATACAATCTGTAGACAGATAGATGGGTGCAACTACACAGATGTATCACAGAACAGCACACTACATCATGGGTGCTAAGGGCAGACAAATTCTACTTAGTGCCCTTGCTAACTCAAATGCTATTTAGTTACAATGCTCATTTTACTATTATTATAGTTGTTGCTTGTCACTTATTTTCTATCCTTTTGCTTGAGATATTCTGTCTCCAACCGTTACCTTTGGCTCTTATTACCTTGCAGTTAAATTAGTAAAAAAATATATAAAAACTATAAACCACTAAAAATGCTGACACATTATAAAGAGAACTTCTTAAAGCTCACTCATGCAAGTGCATGGTCGTGACAGACACCATACATGCAGCACACATGTAAGAAGTTACCACATCCCTCTTTTTTTGAAGGAAGAGACTTTTCAAAACCAAGAAACATTAAGAGCAATTTCCCAAAACGTGACACAGCTGGATCCTACCAACAACTGAACTACGTGCATACCAGGCACTGGGACCTAGATGTAGGTGCCAGTACTAGGACTATGGAACGGAGAAATGGACTGAGGATCCAAAGCCAGTAGGGAAAGTAGCAGATAGAACATGTAGGAAGTAGTAATGTAGCCCAGGGATGAACTGGTGTGGGGAGAGGGCTGTCTGGAGGGAGTCTTGACACTGTGACCAAAGAAACTTCTGCTGCCATGGAAAGAGGAACTGTCTCAAAACACACAGGATTTTACGGTGTGTGTCTATTTTGATTCCAGCATACAGAACCTGAATATTAACTCACTGCACAACTGCGAAGGCAATATAGAAAATATAGAAATATACAAACCAGCAGTACTGAAACACTGTCTGGTGTTCAGCGTTGGCTGTGATGGCATCTCTTACATCAGGGTAACCACAGTGGAAAAAGAGACAAGAACACCTGGCTTAAAAATAGCTTTTTGGTACAGAATTGTTCATTTGCTGGTGGCTTCCTGGACTGGTTAATGAAGACATGAGGTACACACTAAGGAAATACATACAACTGCATCATTTATCTTTCTAGTTCATCTCAGATGACTTGCAAAACTTTACAAGTCGAGATGTAATGCCATAATATTGGGTTGTGTGTGACCATTTTCTGCAAAGGTTGATCTATTAAAGTACAAGTCATGTAAAGAAATTATTTTACATGATCACCAAAACACAGAGACATGCAGTTCATAACTCTTCAGATCCTGCTCTATGCTACAGTGAAAGAATGCTGCACAACACCAGGCTCCAAGAACAAAAGTCCCAAGGTACGGCAAAGACAGCCCTTCTTCTGTCTAGATACAGTCATTTGTGTGTCTACCTAATTATAAGGAAGGTAACAAAACCACAATTATATGCTTTAAAATTCTTTTTCAATACCACTACCCTCTGCATGGTAAATAATAACCTCAGTTCACAGACATTCCAAACTCTTTGGAAGTTTTTTGCTGTGTTCATATTATCTGTCAATGAACCACAAAAAGCAACTGCACTCCAATTATTGCTGCTCTGGACAACAGTGATTTTGCAAGACCACACAGCATTTAGTCCTATTCTGATTTCAGTATAGGCAAAAGGTGCATTAGCATGTATCTATTCAGAAATCAGCACTGAGCAAGTACAAAACTATACTTCTAGTCAAACAACCCCTAACTGACTACAGTGAAAGCAGAAGACAAAGGAGGGCTGTGTTGCAGAACATGTTAGTTAGCATTTTATTCAGCATCCTAAACTAGGCCCAGCTCTGAAACAATTCTGTGCAGATGCGCTACCAAACACTCCTGTACGTACTCTGACAAACACCTAAAATGACTGGGCTGATGACCAATTTCTTAATATCCAGAAATAGGTCACATTTTGGTAAGCTGACAGTATGCCAAGGTAATTTTCAACACAAGTAATGCAGAACAAAAACTGGATAGTAATCAAGCTAGGAAACGTGTGAAATTCAAAACAATTTGAAGTTAAAACAAGAGCCTCATTCAATTAGGTCACTGACCTAAAGCACAGCTTGTCTTCCACTCTGTCTAGCCTTTATAGGAGTAAAAGTATAAGAAGAGCTTGGCTGATAGATTTAGATCTGTATCTAGATCTAATTCAAGCTGTGAATTACACTATTCTAACTATAAGGCCTAACACAGCAAACAGGCTTTGGAGACAGCAGTGCTGGCACCTTCTGAGTTACCCACTGGCTCATTAAGTGGTTGGACAGCAAAATGCTGGATTCTGATATCTGGTCTGAGTCTGGCAAAAGCAGCCCAAAACAAGTGTTTCCTTAAAAATCAGAAGGGTGTAGGAACAAATAGATGCTCTGAGTTTTACAGAAATTCCCCTAACTGACTATGAGGGGGAACAGGAGGAAAATGGAATTTGAAGGTACTTAGGTATCCCTAAATACCCGTATATGACTTTAAAATATTTCAGTAATAACAGGTTATTTATATACTCTCACAACATCAGAAAGCACAACAGAGAGAGGTATCCCAGCTAAGATAAAAAAATGTGATAAATAATATTTAAAAGCAATATACAGACTGATAGTTTAAATAATTTTAAATACAATTCCTCATCTCTGAGACCATTTTCTTGATAGAAAGGGCATTTTCAGTTAAAAAACCAAAACCAACCAAACAAAAAACCACTGCAGTAAATGGGATTTCATTCAAACTAGAATCTCTCTCAGGAGAATTTATTTGCATGACTTCTGTGTATAACTTCAAATTTTAAAATCTTTGTTTCTTTTCTGATTTCCAAACTTAAAAATAAATAAATAAATAAATAAATAAAAATCCTTACATAGAGGATTTCTTCTCTCTCAGATGCATACCTATTTTGCCTCAAGTTTTTAAAAGTTTCATGGTAAGCAAAAGGAAAATGAAACTAATTCTGTATTTTGTACTGCTTTCTGAGTAATTTAAATTAGAGAGTAGATTAATGAAGAGGAACTGAAGAAAAGGGAAAATTGCTCAATTTCCCCTCCAAACCACAAAGAAACATGGGAAGGAAAAGAGAGAGACCAAAACCTCTAATTCTGAGAATTTTTAATCTAGAATTGAAAGAGCAAAGACTTTAACCAAGAAAAAATTTAGATTTTGAATGGTAGTTTTGAAACAACTTATAAATATTTGTTAAACTGTGTTTTGTATTCTGTGACTGTAGCGTTCACATCCAAGATAAGAACAGAGTTGTCATTCCTTGTTGAAACACAGCCTTTGGCAAGGCTTCGGAGGATTGGAACTGTTATAAGTATGGAAACAATACAGCACAAATTGTCCCAAGGACACAACAGAATGTTTCATCTTTGAAGACTGAAGCTGTAAATTGAAATTTGGGCATGAAAAATCTCACGATTTTTTAAACACAATCTGTGTATCCCTTCATCAGATTATGGCCTCTGAGAACACCCCAATCAAATTTAGCATGTCCAGGATGAACTTAATAGTAAGTATCCTAGAGTATTGATTTGGTTTAGCCTTAAGAAGGACTTATGTCTTGGGAAAATAAGTGATATTTTAAAATATATTTGCTAAGAGATTGTGAAAATATTTGGGCAGAATTATCTGATCTGTGTTAGATGTAAGGTCAGAAAAGTGATTTTTTGTTATCTCTTCCTTCAGTCATTCCTTAGCATCTCTGATAACATTATACTTTTCAAACACCACTTTAGATAAAAACCACACATTTATGTTAGCTGACTGTGGTCACCCCTAACCTATTTTTTAAAATCAAAAAATGTGATAGTCATTGTGACTTACAACATAATCTCATTTTCTTAGGATACATATGCCCTAAGAAACAAGTGTGCCACCTATTGATTTACCAGATACCACTTAAGTATACCCTGATCGTTTGGTAATATTATATGCTCCAGCAACAGTATTTGCAGACCTTAAATGAACTTCAGCTCAAAACACTGTGTGTGATGAGGACTTCAGAAGCATCTGGTTTCATGGGCAGGAATTGAAATATGGAAACAGCAAGGTATTGGGTCATCCCAGTTAAACAACCAAATTGGTTTCATTTTATGCAGTTTATTCAGGATTATACAGGAAGTCTATGGTCTCAACTCCTGGATTAAAACTTCCACTGCTGAGCCACCTGTCCACTTCTGAGTGTCTCTAGATATCAAGTACATATGCACTCGTGCACTGATGTTCTATACCACCAGCAGCAGTCAGAGAGTAGATCCAGGTGAAAGCTGTGGCTGCAAGTCATCACTTTCTAAATGATAGTGCTATGCAATTGCCATTTACAAATTATGATTAATACATTTGCTAAAAATAATCATCCATTGGTTTAGTTTTAATGTTGTATGGAAGAAAAACAGACTAGAGAATACAACTACACTGGGAGGGCATTTTTCAATACTCCCACACCATACACTTTGTTTGGGCAGGGTGCCTGCGAAAAATGAGACTTACCAATCTCACTTGCAAGCCAAAAGAAAGGCTCGTTCTTTGTTCTGATTTCCATTTTCTTTTCCTAGAGAAAGAGGTCCATTTACATTGATATTGAGTATCTTAATGTGTGAAGAAATACAGCAAACTGAAACGCCAAGATGATATGTTGTAAATTCATCACTCCCAAAGCCAGCTGCTTCTTGTCAGAAAAGGAAAGTTCCTTTTAAGTGTCTTTTGAGACTGATATAAAACAAGTTATATGACAAGACTGTTTGTACTGTATGTCATCAGGTATTTCTTAAGGCATAAATTATGACCGATTTTTTTTTTTAATGGAAAAAAGAATTATTTCAGACAAGCAATCCAGCAAATAGTAATTCCACTTCTGATGTTCCAGGAAATGAGAAATGACTCCCACAGTGGTGCTTTCAGTAACACTAGAAAGATATTTTCAAACACCTCAACATGCAAATTTCCAACACTTAAATTCAACAAATACTTTGATTTAGCAGTAGCTTATGCATTTAAATCCCTTTTGAAATTAAATATTTAAAATGTTGTTCCATAATATTCTTTCAAATATGGTTTTAATCCATCCTTGATTTATTTTTGCAGCCTTAATTTGATCAAATTGATAGGATATTTGGCCCTGTTCCTTCATAGGAAAGCACACAAAGTCTATAGTGGCTTTATCAAAAGCTAAGTCATGAAATTTCATTAAAATCTGTAGTTAATAAAGTCTTTATTCACTTTATTAGGCATTTAGTCTCTAGGAAGCTCTGTAATTTCATAATCTCCTACCCTTAATAGAATTTGTACTATTCTAGTTTGTGTATTTTTTAGTGTTAGAATAAATTATATTTCAATAGAATATTTCTTTCATTTGTAACAATTTGTCAGTTGTGAATTCTTGCAACATTTTATAACTGTCCTCATTAGTCCTTTTCCTTTGCTTCCTTATTAGTATGTTGCTACTTAATGACACCCTTAGTATATTTTCAAAAAATTAAAATTAAAAAATATTTTTCTTCATATATTTGCATGATTGTGCCAAAACATAATAAAAATACTTCAATTATATACAGCGCTTGATTGCCTCTATCCATGGCAAGCACAGATAAAAATAAAACCAGAAAGGATAATCTCTGCAGAATTCATTTCCACTAAATGGTAAGACCATATTTATTTAGACTATGGAGTAGGCAGGTGCCCACAATGGTCCTTAACTCCCAGGCACACAACTAAATAGAAAATAACACTGGACTAAGGAAACACAGAAGGGATGTGCTCAGATCTCACCTACCCTGGAGTTAAAATGCCACAAAAGCACACACCTGGAGGTGCTTCTGGGTCCTGAAGGCTGGACATGTGAACATGGCAAAAATAACAGAGCTGGGAAGAGCATGCTCATCTTGCTCCTGGTCATCCACTATTATCCTTATTCCTGTCTGTCTGCTTCATGATGCAGATGCATACTCTCCACAAAATTTGTGAGAATGTGCTAGTTATGACTCGGAGACTACCCACTGATATCCTATCTGCATGAGACACTTTAGTCTTCAAGGATAACTGAGCCTATTTTTCCAGGGGTATATTGAAAAACAAAACATAAAGTGACTGTGTACCTAATTACCATGTCCCTTTTTTTTCTTTCCACATGGATTCTGCATGATCATATCTCTTATGTGACCATTAATATGAAGTAAAGATCTAACCAACTAACATTTGGCCAGAATTATGTTTGAAACAGCCATAAGAACTACCATCATTGAGGACAAAAAAAAGAAAAGCTTCCCCAATCATAGAAATAATTTGCTTTGTTGTGGGTAGATCCCAACCAGCAACTAAGTACCTGCCAGACACTTGCTCGCTATCTCCCCACACCCACAGCAGGGTGAGGGAAAGAATTAGAAAAGCAAAAGTAAGAAAAAACTAGTGGGTCAAGATATAGACTGCTTAATAAATGAAGAAAAAGCTTTAAAAACCTTAATGCCTAGCCAGACCCCAAGCAACAGCTATCTCGGAAAGACCACCCCTTAGCTTTATTGCTGAGCCTTATGCTATATGGCATAAAATAACCCTTTGGTCATTTGGGGTCAGTTCTCCCAGCTGCGTCCCCTGCCAACCTCTTGCCCCCCCCCAGGCTACTCCCTGGTGGGACAGAGTGAAAAAGAGACCTTGACATTGGCAATAGCTAAAACATTGTTGCTGTATCAACACTATTTAGTGACAAATCTACAACACAGCACCACACAAGCTGCTATGAAGAAAATTAACTCCATCCAACCAGACACAGCACAGAGTTAAAATAAAATCTTTGCTGTCACTATCTACATTCATCTCTTAAATGTCTATCACCTGCCTGCCACTGCAGTGCCTGGGGCTGTTTGGAGAAGTAAAGATCCATGAAGAAGTTTAATGACCTGCCTCTACCAAGCTACTGCAATACTTTTCCCTTTCCTCCCTGACAGTATGAGCCTCTACTAACCATTGCAAGTGTGAGAGATCACCCAGGCTTCATGGGGTGTCAGTCAGACACTGGCCTTAGAACTTGAGTGTGGTTGCTGAGATACAGGTCAGTATAAATGGGTTTTGACTCATCATTGCAGTTGCTTTCCAGTGAAGGCCACATTAAAAGAGGAATGAAACACTTTTTTGTGGTTTGAGTTCACCCAGCTGGCAACAAAGCACCATGCAGCCGCTCTCCCACGTGGCACAGGGGGACAGGGAATGGGGATTATGGTCAGTTCACTACACGTTGTCTCTGCCAATCCTACTCCGCAGAAAGTAGTCCTTACGCTTTTTTCCTGCTCCAGTGTGGGGTCCCTCCCATGGGCTGCAGCTCTTCACAAACTGCTCCAGCATGAATTTCTTCCATGCAGTGCGGTCCTTCAGGAAAAGACAGCTCCAGCACGTTTCCCTCAGAGTCACAACCTTCTTCAGGTGTAGCCACGTAATCCGGCATGGGGTGGAGATATCTGCTCTACTGCCAAGCTCCATGGACTGCAGGGGGACAGCCCGCCACCTCACCATGGGCTGAAGGAGAATCTCTGCTCCAGCATACCTCCCCTGTCTCCTTCACTGACCTTGGTGTCCACATGATAGCTTCTCTCACAACACCCTCCTCTCAGGTTTTGCAGCAGTTTCTTTTTCTCCCCCCCTTTCTTAAATATGTTATCACAGATTGTTTCACCATTGCTGATTGACTCAGCCATGGTGAGACCAGCAGCAGGTCTGACTTGGAGCCGGGGAACCTTCTGGTACCTTCTCAGAGGAGACATCTGTGAGGTCCCTTTCACAACTGAACTCCCACCAGGCAAACCCAGCAGACACCTTCACACATGTGGCTTGTTTACACCTAAAAATGACCCACCGACTCTTCTGTTATGATGGTAGTCACATTCATCATGGTACAAACCAATGAGGCTGGGACCTATTTGTGCTATGATCTCAACAGATCGATATGGATTGTAAAAACAGAATTAACTTTATACTTGCAGTACAACTTTATAAGAAATATGCAGAGAAAGCAATGAGATTTATGATAAAAGGGAATCACAGGAGAGACGTAATGGCAGCTCTGTTTTCTTTACCGATTATTACCTGACTTTGAAGCCCCAAAATGATTATGTTTGTTTGTTTTCTGTTACTTCTGCTGTTACTGCTAGTGAAGCTATATTTCAAGCTAGAAAATACTATTTGATTTCAGAATTTAATTTAGTATTCCTTCCAAAATAGCTGTGGCTGGTGAAAGAGAATGCCACAATGAATTATTATTCTAGGAATAGCACAACTCTCCGTACAGCAAGGCTTTCTCCATCATCAACCCAGAGCTGATAACAGAAAGGAGACAACTCCTTTGGCCCCCTGGCGAACCTCTGCGTTGATGTCCTGCCAGCAGGGCCACAACAGGTCATGCTCTGATGGAGATTTGTTTGTGCCTTGCACTAAGTTGGGTAATTGTTCTAGCTGTTTGCTCCCAAGAACGGGTGCCTTTTTCAATCTTTTTTTTTTCATGAATACACTCAAAATAGTGAAACAGGAACAATGAGAGAGAAAAAAAAAACCACAAACGGAAGGCGTGATCATGGCAACTTGTAATTTTTAGACAGACTACATGTTTATTCATTTTCAGAAACACTCAGTGTTCCTTGGGTGAGAAAGTAACCTGACATATACAAGTCTATGGGACCAGATGAGATGCATCCCAGGGTCCTGAGGGAATTGGCTGCTGTAGTTGCCAAGCCACCCTTCATTATATTCATAAAGTCCTGGCAGTCAGGTGAAGTCCCTGGTGACTGGCACAAGGGACACACTGCACCCATTTTTAAGAAGGGTAGAAAGGAGGAGCCTGGGAACTACCAACCTGTCTGCCTCACCACTGAGCCTGGGAAGATCATGGAGAAGATGCTGCTAAAAGTTCTGATAAGGCACGTGGAAGACAGGGAGGTGAACAGAGACAGCCAGCATGGATTCACCAATGGCAAGTCCTGTCTGATCAACCTAGTGGCTTTCTACAGTGGACTGACTACATTGGTGGACAACAGAAGAGCTATGGATGTCGTCTATCTGGACTTTCACAAGGCCTTTGATATGGCCCCCCACAACATCCTCCATGCCGATCTGGAGAGATATGGATTTGATGGGTGAACTGTTCAGTGGATAAGGAATTGGCTGGATGGTCGCATCCAGAGGGTAGTGGGCAATGGCTCAAAGTCCACATGGAGATCGGTGACAAATGGTGTCCCTTAGGGGTCTGTACTGGGACCAGTACTGTTTAATATATCTCTAAGCACATGGAAGAGAAAACGGTTATCAGTAGTCAGCATGGATTTACCAAGGGGAAATCTTGCTTGACTAATCTGATAGCCTGCTATGATGTTGTGACTTGAATGGATAGATGCAGGGGGACAAGTGGATGTAGTCTACCTTGACCTTAGCAAGGCTTTTGACACAGTCTCCCATACATCCTCACAAGCAAGCTCAGGAATTGTGGGATAGAAGAATGGACAGTGAGATGGACTAAGAACTGCCCATGCAATAGAGCCCAGAAAGTGGTCATCGGTGCAGAGTCCAGCTGGAGACCTGTAACTAGTGGAGCCCCTCAGGGATCAGCGCTGGGTCTGGTCCTGTTCAACAACTTTATCAACAACCTTGATGATGGGACGGAGTGTCTTCTCAGCAAGTTTGCTGATGACGTGAAACTGGGAGGATTGGCTGATTCACCTGAAGGCTGTACGGCCATTCAGCAAGATTTGGACAGACCAGAGAGCTGGGCAAAGAGGAACCTAATGAGGTCCAACAAGAGCAAGTGCAGAGTCCTACACCTGGGAAGGAACAAGAAAATGCACCAGTAGAAGTTAGGAGGTGATCTGCTAGAGAGTAGCTCCATAGAGAAGAACCTTGGAGTCCTAATAGACAAGTTATCCATGGGACAGCAATGTGCCTTTGTGGCCAAGAAGGAAAATGGTATCCTGGGATGCATTAAAAAGAGTGTGTTCAGCAGATCAAGGGACGTTCTGCTCCCACTCTACTCTTCCCTAGTGAGACCTCACCTGGAGTATTGCGTTTAGTTCTGGGCTCCCCAGTTCAAGAGGGACAGAGATCTACTTGAGAGAATCCAAGGGAGGGCTATGAGGATGATTAAGGGATTGGAACATCTGGCTTACGAGGAAAGGCTGAGAGATCTGGGGCTTTTTAGTTTGGAGAAGACTGAGAGGGGATCTAGTTAATATCTATAAATACATGAGGGCTGGGTGTCAAGAAGGCAGGGACAATCTCTTTTCAGTTGTGCCCTGTGATAGACCAAGGGCAACTGATTCACGCTCGAATGTCGGAAGTTCCACATGAGGAAGAACTTTACTGTAAGGGTTACAAAACACTGGAACAGACTCCACAGAGAGGTTGTGGAGCCTCCTTCTCTGGAGACTTTCAAGACATGTCTAGATGCATTTCTGAGTGATCTGCCCTAGTTTTGGTCCAGCTATGTCAGGATGATCTTCAGAGGTCACTTCCAATCCCTAAAATTCTGTGATTCTGTGAGCTGATTTATTTTTTCATCACTACCCCAGCCCATCATTATTCAGGAGCTAATGCTTCCCTCAAAGATGTGTTACCCAGCACTTTGAGGTTGGGAGAAATTGTGAATAACTGGATTAATGCTTATGTCATGGTGAAATCACTCCTCAAGGACTCTGAATAAATACTAAACGAACAGGCTTGAAGCCACTGCCCAGGGACAACTTGGAAAGGGGATGCAAGGGAAGCGGCGGCCGCGGCTCTCCGTCCTGCTGCCCTCAGGCAGGCCCCGTCGCCCGCCCCGCCTTCCCGCCCGCTCCCCGCGCGCCAGCAGCGCATGCGCCGCGGGCGTCTCCTAGCAACTGTCGAGACAGCGGCGCGGGACGCGGCTGCGCTATCGCCCCCGGGCGGCGCGTCGTGCCCGGCCGCGGAGGGTGGGTCGGGGCTGCCCCCTACCCGGCCGTCTACGGCAGGCCCGGAGCGGGCCAGGGAAAGGGGGCGGTGGGTCGGAGTCGAGTCTCCGCGGCGAGCCTGTGGCGGATAGTAGCAGCAGCGGCGCCTGAAGGGAGGCGGGCGAAGGGGGCGGGTACCGCGAGGGCGAAGGACTTGGGCGCTGTCGGCTCCAAGTAAGCAGAAATAATCCGGTTTGTGTGTCTGGCGAGTCCGAACGTCACAGAGGCGATGCGGGGGGGGAGGTTGGCGATGCCGGTGCCGCGTTAGTCGGAAGGTGGCCGTTAGAACCCGCCGCCTTCGGGTCCGCGACCCCGGCTGGTGCCTCGCCTCCTGACGGGTCTGGTCCCTTAGTGCTGAAGTCTGTGTGTCTGTAGGCTCTCAAAAGTCATGAGTCCAAGTCAGAAAAACAAACAAACATTACTTTTTATTATTATTGTTATTTTTAAAGGTATATGTTAACGTTTCCTCCAACCAAAACCAGAAAACCCTAAAAACTTATTATCTGCTTGATAACAGCATTTACACCTTTAAGAAAAGCAGTGGCAATTGCAAGATTTATAATAAAATAGTATCATTTAATCACAGCTGAAGTATATAATAATAATAATAAATTTTTTTTTTAAGTATAACATCAGACACAGCACGTCCTGCACATAGGGGCTCCTGATTCTATTTCCTACTAGAAACGGGAAGTTTAGGAATTGGTGTCCACAAAGGGAGGGAAAGACGTGGGTGGACTAGTTCAGTAGGGGATAGCTGTGACCACTATTTTACGTGTGAACTGGGAAGCAAGAAACTGCAGTGATCTGCCCCTAAGGAAACTTACATGGTAGAGAAAAAGAATTTTATTTTAAAATTTGGTAGGTAATATGGACAAAGAAAGAACAATGCTCTACATATAAGATGTGCAAATTATGTATGACAGTAACATTAAAAGTATGAGACCTAAAATTGTAAGAATAATATATGAGAATTAA
>JANIJG010017317.1:14309-24357 GCA_024611175.1 Megaceryle torquata
AGCAATTAAGTTTTATGATGTAAGAAGACGGAAGTGACGTTGTAAACCTGAGGTATATAAAGCCATGTCGTAAACCAATAAACGCCATTTCGTCGTCCACCACATAAGTGCTAATGGACCGAGAGGCCTGAGATTGGCTATCGTGTTGTTTTCTCCTGAACCAGGTTGCCACGCCTGAACCGGATTTCAGGCAACATAGATGTATTAAATTAGCATTTAATTATAATTTCACAAGCCTGTTATTGTACAGAATTTAATAGCATTGAACTGTGAGAGAAGTACATCTGGGAGCTTGATGAAGATACATTTACTATAATTCAAACCCAGTTCATGAGCTGTCATATCAACATCCCTTACTTTTTTTTTTTTTTTTTTTGACAGTCAAGTCTGTCTGCCCTTAATATATCCAGTATTAGTTCAGTAAAAACACATTTGTGCATTGGGTAATTTGAGGCTTGCACAGTGGCTAGTTATATGTATACAACATTTATGCTTCACTTAAATACCACAGAGTATTAGTGATCAGAATTTGTCCTATCTCAGAAAAAATAATCCTTGTAGGAGTTTAATCACAAGACTTGTTCTATCTAGATGTTCAGCAGAAAACATTTTGAAAATTTCAAACAATTTTCTTTTGATAGAACATCAAAGATGCTGGAGATTTTTTCAAAACCAAGGTATTTTTGAAAGGTTTTTAATTTGATGGTATTGGCTTTGTTCTAAAAAAAAAAACTGTTTCCCAAATGCTCAAGTTTAATTTCTGTCTTGAAATTTAAATACAAATGATGTGGCTTTGCTGTAAAGATTACATCCTGTTTTACATAATTTTCTTCTTTTATATCCACAAGATATTTAGGAACTAGCGTACAGTATACATAAGAGGAATAATTGTTATGACAAATAAGAGACATCTTTACAAAATATTTGTTGGTTGAGTTAATACCAAGGAGCAACTACTCTTAAATTTTCTTTAAAAAGACAGCCTTTTTAAAAGTTGGATACTAGAGTGAGACAGAAAACACTGAAGAATTTTCAAATGGTACAATTAGCCATAAAATTCCTCTTCCCTTGAAATTGAAAATTCGTGTTTCAACTTATTATGGCATTTACTGGTTTATTTCTCCGTTTATCAATCTAGCAAGGTTGAGACTCTTTCTGTGCAGCAGTCATATGTTCTCTAAAGCTTGTCCTTGTGCTGCTTACATTACAAACACTAGACAGGAAATCTGGGAGCAGATTGGCTTATTTATTGGCTTTTGTTAGATTGAGACCCAAGAATCTCAAAGAAAAAAACCTACTGCCAATCCTTGAGCTTATATAAATGCAACTACATTAAACGACAATAAAAGACATCCCTCCTAATTAAGCCACGCTAAGTACCTTTCTTGCAATCAGATGACATTGAGTTAACTGAGAATAGGTGACCTATAAAATCTAATTCAGACCTAGCTAAACTATATTTTGCTGCAGGCTCTCTCTTTTTTTTTTTTTTTTTCTTGTCATATGTCACAAACAATCTATTGATAAAACCAGAACTTGCCTTAAATAGCACAGCCATCGGGATTTGCAGAGAGTGACACTAAATATTTCACCCAATTGAGACACATAAATTATTATCCAAACTTCTGTGGTCAAATTTTATTGCACTGTCATTACATGGACAAACACAACCACTGAAGTGCTCTTATAACATTGCATCTTACAGGTGGCTGAAACCCACTGGGCTACACTTCTTCCCAGCCTTGGATTGGTGTAGCACAGATGATCTCATCCATCCTCTCCCAGATTCTGTCATTCCCCACTGTAAACCAACTGTGCTGGATAAAATGGAGAAACTCAAAGATGTTAAATTCTGTACAGCCATCAGTACAGAATTTACAGTACAATGCCACAGGGAATTCACATCTGGATTACGACAACTCTATGTCATCTAAGTGATGCAAATGATCGTATTAGAAAATCTGAAGTAATATAACAAGATGATTAAGGACTTAGTTAAATCTGATTAAGGGCATGGGAAAATCCTCATGCATAGGGAGAATGCAAAAAAAAAGACTTGTTTACCTAAGACAGACCTGAATGGGGAGAAACTTCAATAAAGAATGAAAGTGACAACAGATCTGGAGGAACAGGATCAGGAACTCTTTCCATTACTCACGCAGAAGTGCAAGGATCACAAAGGTGGAACTCCAAAGTGCTACATAAAAAACAAAATCATAGGAAGACAGAACCACACAGGAACTTAACAAGTACACATAGTCCTATGGCAGCTTTGCCTAGGTCTTTGTTTAGTATAATTTTTTTTTTAAGGAGGCTGTGTATAACTTTTTTCTTCAATTCTGTACCTTTCCCCACACCACAAAATTATATTAGTTATTGTGCATCTCACTTTTCTCTTTTGCAGTCTAGGAAATAATCACTCATTCTAAGTACTGTGTGGGACCTGCTTCTTTGGGATTTTCTTGCCTGAGTATAAATTTTGACAATATTTACCCACTCTAGTTAGATATTATGATAAGGATGGTCATAAAAATCACACAGGAGAGACTCATTTGAAATGACACTTCACTCAGTGACAGAAATGCTTGTTACTGGATATTAATCCAATCACTACCTTTGCCTTCTCTTCAGCTGCTTCTTACTAGCAGCTAGAATCAGATTGGTCCAGAACTACTAGACAAGCATCTTCAGTGGATGATAACTACTTCTTTAAGAGCTTGACACAGTAAGACAGGTGAATTTCTGGTGACAGGTGAATGTCCATCTTCCCCATGGAAAGAATATACAAATAGAAATATGATAAACCCAAATAACGTAAAATTAAAGAAACACAAACAACCAAATCATCAGGAATAAAATATTTACAATCTAGAGTGGAAAGTGATTAGCTACTGAAATAACAAAAAGCAATAAAATAAGCTACTCAATTTTCATAGCACTATCCTTAGCAATTAAAACATCTTTGTGAAAGAACTCAACACTAGGAAATGCCTAGCAATTGTCATCCACTCAGTACAGCCACTCTTAGATGTTTATACTGTAATTGGTTTCCATAAACCTCATTACTAGCTTGTAACTCCATAGTTCTGCTACATTCCACCAATTAAATGTAATGACACTAATACAAACTTACGTCAGTTTTTTTATTTGTTACAGTAAATTTTTATGTTTCTGCAAATCCAGTCTAATGATTGAGAATTTGCTGCCCTCTACTTCACTTGGACTTTGAATTTACCCAACTTCTTCATAAAGTCTCCTTTGTAAATGCTGCCATCTGGAATTGCCATCTCATGGCTATTCTACCATTAGTTCCGTGCTATTATTTAAGGACAATTTAATGGCAAGTCTGTCATTGACTTCAGTGGTATTGGAATAAAGCTACTCACATGGCAAGTGAAAAGAGAATTAGTTCACATTTGGTGTCCTGAAAAGCCCTATCTTGATGTGACAAATTGGCATAGCTTTATACATAAATGCCTTCTTTACTTGGATAATAACCTTTCAGAGGATATTAGAATTTTATTGCACTTTTTAAAACAACTTTCACTGAGATTCATTCCAGCTAAGACTTACTGTTTGATAATGCTTAATACTACCATAAAATAGGACTAACATATTTTATTTTATTTATTCTCTTGGAATTCTGTGAGGTTTTTTTCTTTAAAATTAGCTTCTGTCATGTAAATAAGAATAAGGAAGACTGAAAAAAATGTCTGTGCCTAACAATCCTTGTCTCAGCTAAAAATTCATTGCTAATGAATTTTTACATCACATTTATTGCAGTATTATTCAAGATAGTGGGTGCTGAATACTCTTCACTTACATAAGATGGTTTAGACCCAAAATACTTACAACCTCATGCCTCTTATCTAAACTGCCAATAAAAACAAACAAACAAACCATAACAATACCACAGTGTTTCACGTCAAAAAAAAAAAAAAAAAACAAAAAGTAAACTGCAGAGGAGTGTACACAACCTCCTTTTAGACACCTAGCACACCTAGCAAAACATTCCATTCAGGAGAAGCCAAAATTTCCTTTAATGCCTTCATATTGTTTCAGAAATCTGGTCTGTTTGCTTATTATGTGTCCTGGAAGCACTAACCATAGACCAGTACATTATTGTGCTAAGTGTAGTGCAAATGACCAAGTCTCACATTTCAACAACTTGTATTAAAAAAAATAAAAGAAAACAGGTATTTCTAAAGAAATGGTGTGACTGTACTGGTCAGACTGGAAGAAAATGGTGTCATCACATCAACAGCTTAACTGACGTCAGATGATTCAGGGATGTCATTAAAGTCAAGGTGTTAAATTAATTCTGTTATTAGTGATGGGACTTTTGGACAGTGACTTCCTAGGGGGTCATCTCAGTTTTCCTTACCAAAGTTAAGTTCACAGAAGTCAGGAATTTGTACCCTTAGAAAAGGCATCATTAAAAGGCATCATTAAGTGTAAATGGTTTCTTACTATTCAGTTTTCTGAATAATCCAGCAATCATATCATCTGCAGTCAGAGCTATGCAAACAGAAGAATGCACTTCTCACTACCTTCCTTCAAAAGCAGGAAACAATCTTGATCTACCAAAAAAACCACCCTAATTTTAAATTGAAAATTTATATCACAGAATCACAGAATTGTCACTGTTGGAAAAGGCCTGTAAGATCACCATGTCTAGTTGTAAGCCCCAAACCAACCAACCAACCAAACAAAAAACCTCATCATCCAATTAGAACATGAAGTGCCATCCATGAACTGAAGTGCCTCATCTGCAGAGGTTTTGAATGTCTTCAGAGACGGTGACTCTACCACCACCCTGGGCAGACTGTTCCAGCTCCTGACTACTCTTTCAGTAAATAAATTCTTCCTAATATCTAATATAAACCTCCCCTGGAGCAACTTCAGGCCATTTCCTCTAGTCATGTCATTATTTACTTGAGAGAAGAGGCTGCACCCACCTCACTACAACCTCCTTTCAGGTACTTGTAGAAAAGAATGAAGTCTCAGCCTCCTCTTCTCCAAACTAAACAATCCCAATTCCCTCAGTCTCTTGTCTGGTTTTGTCTTCTGGAGAATGACAATTAATTTAGATTTTGTAACTGCTTTCTCAAACTCTTGCATACAATTAATATCTAAAGAAAAAAAATAAAGCTATTAAAGATGCCCTTGAATAATTAAAATAAGACTTACAGCAATTTCAGTGATTAACAGGCCTTGAGGGAAAAGTATTTTTTAAATAGTTTGTTGAAACCCAAAAATTCTTACAGCAATATGACACTCAGATTCTTTTTACCAGTGAGTGACATATTCTGCAATATATATTCACCAGAGTTTCAAAGCTATAACTGTAGAAAACAATCCATGTGTTGGAATACATGTGCTTGAAAGCACATAAGAAAAGACAGTTTCTCCTAATGAAACTTCACATCCTTTGCTATCTTTAAATATAAAGACAGAGGAAAAAAAGATGCCCTGTTTTTTCCTCAAGAGGTACATTAGACATCAAGGTAACAAAAACTGCTTCCTTTTTATAGTGTGTAAGATCACTTTAATAGGCAGAGACTTTGCAGCTGTAGAGGAACAGAAAAAAAAAAAAAAAAAAAAGTGGGCAGTGCTTGAAATATCTGCTTAGATTTCCACAGTTACTATTACAGACTTAACCAGATTTCATGGAATTAGCATAACAGTCACTGGGATTGCTTATAAAATAATACTCTTCTGACTGCATTTTCTTTCTGTTTATATCCACTATGCAGTATCAAAACTGGAAATTGCTTGTTTCATTCCAACCAACTTTTGAATGTCAGGTTGCACAGGTCTTGCCAGGGTCCTCAATCTGATACACTCAATCAGCAGGAAGAGTTAAGAAGCACAAAGCACAGGCAACAGCCTAATTGGGAAATTATTCTTTTGTATCTACAAAAACCACACAGGATGTGCTGTGATGACTGTGATTTGCCACCTTTGCCACTCCTGATCTTTGTGCTACACTGGGAGCCTAGAGCTTCAGAGCTTTACTTTCCTTCTCTTACAAGAGCAAATTCTTAGTGTGTTATTGCACCATCAATCCTCCAGCTCACACTACTGCAGCAGATGGTATGCAGAAACCCAGGGTGTATTTGTGTGGTGAAAAATTAAATAAAATTATATGACACTAAAATGCTGACATCAGTGGAAATGCTAATGAAAAGCTATTAGTTTTAATGGTGCAAAAAATTACCTTACCAGAATTCAATACACATCTGTAGAAAAAAAAATCTACAACTTTTAACATAGTGCCTATTTAATGGCTTCTAAAGAAAAAAAATAAAGGAGCTGGAATCACTCAACATGCCTAGGAAGAATGCATAAAACACACATACATGTGGATAGCACTTTTTTTACCCTGATCCTCAGTGCCATATTTCCCAGAGGTACTATGATGGTGCACAGAAGAAGGGGATAATACTGCTATCTGCATCATGAGATCTGATCAGCAGACTCCTAAATCTTTGTCTTCCATAACACATGTTCTCACTATTTTCTCCTAAGAAAGTTTTCTCCTTATGATCACTAATTAAGCCAAAATGGGGCAGTTCAATCTATTTTAAATCTCTTCTGCTGGGTTCTATTTACCTTAACGTTCAATGTATTGGTTTGAGTTCTGTCTCAGGACTAAAGCATTTCCTAAGGTTTGCAAGTTGTATCAGGGTTTTCATCTGGTATGAGGCCAACATATAAGAAGAAACAGTTCTTTTTACAGATCTGGCTGTGTGTCTATAATGCAATAAGTTATGACAGCTGCATCTACCCAGTTGTAATACCTTCAGGGTAGTTCCCAGTCCATCTCTACTGCTGAAGTACAAGTGCCCTGACACCAGCTACTTTTGGTGACTTCTCTATCAGTTTAGTATGGTAATGGCTGTGAAGATTCCACTTGGTCCACTGAAGCAACAAAACGTGGGTTGTTTTGTAAACTTTGTCAGTCAGACAAAAAATAAAAGACAAGAGCAGTGACTTTCCTCAGCTGACCCAACACATCACAGTCAGAGTCAATAACAGGACCAACACCTGAACACCTGAACTCTCTTGGTGTTTGCAGGATAAGAACCTCTCATAACTCCTGACAGAGAACAGCTGTGTAATGCCTCTCTAAAGTCTTGCATGTGATCTAAGGAAAGAAGAAATACACAGGCTGCTAACTCATTCCAATCAAAAAAACCCACCAAAACCACAACACACTACACTACATCAGCTCTTTCCTCATCTACTTGGGTAGGTTTAACAGCAAAGTCAAGCTGTAAGTCCTTCACTCTGTTATCCTCTAACAAGAGACTTTAATCACTCTTTATTCCACATTGGGTACACTACATGCAGAGGCACAAGGAGACTAGTAAAATATCTCTTTGTCTTTTAATATATAGAGCAGTGCAAATAAAAATGGAGAAGCAAGAGGAAAACACAAAGAATGTGAACAATTGAGGAGAGAATCTCAGATCAGACAGAAAAATCCTCAAGGATTTATAAAAAATTAACCTATTCAATGAGCCAATCTGTGGAGTCAACTGCATAAAGTGAATTATCCCATCCCTCAGTCTCACACCCAGCAACAGGTTGTGCAACAACAGTAAAAGATTCCCTCACCTACTTCTTCATTTACTGTCCACTGATATCTTCCCTGACAATATAAAAGAAAGGAAAATGTAAGGGAAGGTCGCAAAAGAGAACCAGCTTTTTGCTCAGCAGTAATAGCAGAGGCAGAAGCAGATGTTACCTCAGAGATCAACCTGTAAGCCTTATCTTTACCTCCTCTGCTGTGGGTTATGTGTTAGCAACCCCTACAGCAGCCATAAAGTTAATTTCAAAGTAGTTTCAACTTCCCTTAGGGGGCAGTGAGAATATTTTGTTTTTTCTTTTGTGACTCTCAGTCATACACTGTCTCTCCACTGATTTGTATCACAGTGTGGAGGGCAAGTTCTACGTGACCACACAAGCAATCATACCCTTGAATAACAGAATGATTATTCTAAACATCAGTTCCAGTTGTTTTCTTATGACATAAATTCTGTGTTGTGATTAACAAAATTTCACTTTCCACAGTCCTTTACTTGAATAATTCTGCAAAATTAGCATCATTTTACCTCCAAATCTGTTGAAATAAATAATTAGATGGACCATAACAGCTGGACTTCTGGCAGACAACAACTGTAAGAATCAACGCATCTCTTTGATCACTGCATCAAAAGCCACACACCTTTACATCTTGACCAAGTGCTAACACTTAAAATAAAAGCCCTGATTCTTACTGTCTTGATTAACAACAACAACAAAATAAAATCTGTTCAAATAAGGATAACAGTCCTAAAAAATGCATACGTTCTAAGAACAAATTAGTTCATACATAGCCACATCAATGAGAGATGCAATTTGCAGAAGTGTTGAGCACAACAGACCCTTTTGACTTAGCTATATCTATATAGTTCAGATGTACTTCAGCAGAAAGTGAAATAACAAGGAACTTATATTAGGAATTTCCCTCCGTAAATTTATTTATTTGTTGAACTTTCTTCTTGCACCATCAGTCACTCGGATGAGCTTCCTTACTTGTTTGGAACATCTCAAACTATAACAAGTTAAAACCTACATGAGTGGCGTGTAGTTCATGTCACTTTTAGCTCAACTTCATTGCCTAAACATTTTCTACTGCAGTACCAGACTTGCCATTTTCTCTGCACTACCTCTGGCCAACAGGGAATGTCATTAGTTAGAGCAGTCAGTTTTCCCCTTCCCTACAGAAATCAAATGTGTCATCTCTACAGTGCTCTCAGTCTCTGTAAGCCAACAGAGTAACAGTCTTCATATCCCTTTCAAACTGAGCAGGGTCTGCTCATAACACCAAATCTATGTTAGGGAGCTAGTTTATTGTTAATTACAATTTCTTATTTTTTGAGCTGAAGAAAATGAATGTGGATTTTAAGGAAAGAGACTATGAGCTTTCACAGAGAGGAAGCCTGATGTTAAATTGTTTGATTCCAGTGTTTGAAGACACTAGACATTTCTAGCTGCCCATAATAGGAGATAATGAGGATTTAGCATTTATCAGATTACTTTTTAGGCTGAGCTTTTTGAAACCCTTGCTGTAAATATCTTCTGGGATTTGTGAGGATTTTTTTTCCTTTAAACAAAAGAAGTCAGACTGTTAACACTTAGGAAACTCATCCTACAAATTATTTGATATTTACAAAATCTATCATGTTTCTTTTTTTTTTAAATAAACATCCCTCCAGATATGGCTGTTAACCTAGCTGAGAACAATTGACACCCCTTTGGATGGAACTACATATATTAGAGCTTTTCATATTCTATATTCACCTTTTCCTCTTGTAAGTTCTATTCAAATGATCTGTTCAGTTCTTTTGTTATTGCATTTTTAAAGGGCTTGCCTTGTCACTCATTAGAACCTTTCCAGTGCAGCTCTGCCCAAGGGTTCTAACCTACATAGCATTCCTACAGTGGCCCGGGCACAGAAATCGTGCACTCATCTCATGAAAGACAGATCAAACAGCTTGGGCCAAAGCTCTAGTTGGTGTAAAACTGCAGGATACCTCTAAAAGAAATCTCTAAAGTAGGACTCTTTTCCTAAAATATGCACTACTTGCAGCTGGGGACACAAACAGCAACATGTTTGGAACTTTTCTATTCTCTCAACAAGGTGCTAAAAGCACAGCATGTGCACTATGCTAAATCACTGTAGTAGGGTGTCAAGGACCTGTGTATTCAATCACCACATGAAATTATCATTAATTGTCATGGCTTGTTTATTGTTTGTTTTCCATACCACTATTATTGCCACAAGGCAGGCAAATCTATTATTCCTACGAAGCAAGCAAAGCATCATTACTTACCATAAGACACAGACCAGGCAGATGTATGGTCCCCAGGTGCAGGGGATCTGGTCAACACGCATGCTTAGCAGACGTCCCCGTGGAGACAACACGATCTTGATGGCAGGATATGTGCAGCTCAGCTCATCCATTCCTGAGTCCAGCTTTTATAGAGCCCCCAAGTC
>JANIJG010017317.1:24457-45033 GCA_024611175.1 Megaceryle torquata
TGTGCAGCTCAGCTCATCCATTCCTGAGTCCAGCTTTTATAGAGCCCCCAAGTCCTGGCACATATGGCCAGTACGTGTCAGGAGGCAGTGGCTCAAGGTGTCAATCCCACCCAGCAGTGTTGGTCTCTGTTTTTCCTGCAGCTGTGCACCCCCCAGCATGGGGGTCGTGCGCCTCCCTACCCCACTAGGCCTTCCTCATCTTCAGATGCCTCATCCTTGGATATGAACTCTACCATGCTGTTCAAGGACAATGCAGTCTTGCCAGCTCTCCTCTGATAAGAAAAGCTAGTCCCTCGGATAGAGGAACAGAAACTCCCTTGGCAGCTCTTGCAGCTCTCCTCTGATAAGAAGAACAGAAACTTTCCTTGACACTTCTGTACCCATCCTGTTAGCTCCCACATCAGGCTCTTGCAGCTCTCCTCTGATAAGAACAGAAACTTCTCTTGGCAGCTCTATACCCATCCCATGCGTTTCCACAGCAGGCCTGCATGAATCACCCTATTGGCGACCATTGATCAAAGTATTATCAAACCACCCTTAAAATCACTATCTTATTCCCCAAGGTTACCTATTGATTTTGATGTTACACCTCAAATTATGAACTTGTACATAATCTAAACTATCTAGCTGACCTACATGATGTTCCATTAATTTCTGTTCCATAATTAAATACACCTCAGAAGCAAAGTTTTAGAATTTAACGCAGCACATGAACAACCAGGCCTTAAAATTTAATCTTGCCTGAGCCAAGATATCTTTTTATCTATTAATATTATAACATCTATGATACTTTTCACTTGTCACAACACATTTACTGCTTATTTTCTACAGCCTTTCCTAGGTACTGGCATATTCTTTCCATTCTAATATCACAATTTAGTTTTCAGGGGTAGCTGACTAGTATTTTAAGTTTTGCTCAATATGAAGACGGAACAAGTAGCCAAAGTATAGATTTTTACAAACTTCTCATTGGTATCAGTTTTGCAGAGAACTTTAGGAAGGAAGCACAGGTCAGTATGCTTAGTTAGATCAGAAAGCAAGCAGAAACCCATTTCTGAAATCTGGCCCTCTAAATGGCCCTAGGAAACACTCAGACTCTTACTATACAAGCTTCTTTAGGTTTTTAGTTTTTTAGATTTAAACTGACATGGTAATGTCAATGGTCATGTACCTCTGTATAGAGTTTTCAGACTATCATATTATATTTTTAGTACCAGGAACTCTTCACATTGTTACCAAAGATTAGAAACATTCACCTCACCAAAACTCACAGTGTTTAGTGGGTTGTTTTGGATGAGAAGATAGCATTAAGAAAGAGAGTGTATAATGTGAGTACTTTACCGAAAAGTATATTAAACATGTGAAAATTAGTTGGATTAGGACTATTGAAGAGAAGTAAACCATTTCTTGGATGTGCTACTTAAAAATACTTAAGTAATTATTTATGATGGGGCTTGATGGCAAGCGGATCAAGAAAACACAGTAAAAGGCATCACAATGTCCAATAACCAGAAATCTGGATGCAAAGCCAGCAGCCAGGTTTTGAGTCAAGACCCAATATCATCAGCAGGTGAGAACTGAAAAACTCAAGCTCTAAGTGAATGAAAGACATTTCTGTGTAAATGTCAGATACATTAAGGCATTTTTTTTTACAGTTTTAGAGCTGTTAAATTCTTCACATACATAGTCAATGAGATTTTTCTCAAAATCCTCTAAACAATCATTATTTTTCTTCTCTTATCAGCTTTCCAAGTGATTTTCTAATTCTACTGGAAATGTAAGGTATCCTATTAATTTGGAATAAACCAAGGCTGTGTTAAACTGGGGTTGTAGATACACATCTCAGTAGACTGACTGCATTGACTCATGCAGTGATGCACTGTTTAAACACCTCACATTCAGCAAAGGATGAAAAAAACATATAAAAGGCAAACTCCTTTTGCAGAGGCAACATCGTGCAGCGGAGTGGATTCTGAGCAAGTATTTCATGTGCACAGTTCTGTGCACTTTACTGTCATGCTCAATTTTCCATCACTGTACTTTGCCTTTCACACAGATGGATATTTTGGGAAATTTGCTTTGGACTTTGCAAGACCAGAACAGAACATGAGCATGAATCTAATTTGGTTTGTGTCAATGGTACCAAAATTTTGAGCAGAAGCTTCCTTTTTTCTTTCTAGATTCTGTTTTGTCAAGTCCATTCAGAATAAATAATTTATGTTGTCTATATATATATCATGTGGTATGCATCTCTAAACTATTGTCTAACTCTAGATTTGTTCCAGTAAGCCTTTTCTGTGTTGGAAATTATTCCACTACAAGCTCATAGAAATTTCTACCAGCTCCAGACTTGATTCCACACACAACAGTCAGTTTGGTGCCAGGAATACTTAAGCCACTATTTATATCAAATCAGAAAAAAATTAGAAATGTGCAGTTCCAGTACAAGAGACCTAGTTTTATTTTTACCCCCTTAATAAAATAAAACTCAATTTCAGCTCATCTTAAGCTTTAAGTTCACCTAAAATTCAAATTAGTCAGGGGTATCAAATACTCAAGCACTAAAATAACAAATAACTTCTTATTAAGAAAGTTGTATTGTCTCCTCATGAAACAGTTAAAATATTAATGGTTATTCCCCAGAAATCCACATTTTACCCAGGAATTTACACAAAACTAAAACCTGTCTAAGAAGCACTTACTCTACAGAATTTATGACAATGACTGCAATTAAGCTTTAATTTTCAAATTTCATTGATGGAGAAATGCCAAGGGAGTGGCAAATTCCAATTTTTGTTTCTGCTTCTCTCTCCCAGGAGGTAGTTTCCTTTTCTGCTTAGCAGATTGGCTAGTTACATATTGACTTACTTTGTGATGGTTGTATTACGACTACAGAGAAATGTGGGGGAAAACAAGGATGGAAATAGAGAACACACACAGTGCATACAGGCTCTAATGCAGCAAGGTCAGGTTTGTTTTTTGTTTAATTATTCCTTACCTTGAGGACATTTATTTATTGGATATTAACAAACTTCATCATGGGAGTGCTCTTAGTAGTACTCCCTTGGTTTGTGGAATCCTCTCAGGTTAAGAAGTTGGAACATACATTGTCATTGTGTCCCAGAAAGGAAAGGATTTGTTCCGTTCTGCTAAACAATGATGAGATCAGTACAGTTTTTACTGAGGTAGAATCTGATGGATACACTTGCTTGACACAATCAAATCAATTGATTGTGCAATTCTAACACAGTCCAATAGCTAATTATCTCGTGTACTACACTAGCGTTATTATCAGGTCACAAAAAAAGGTCAATACCCACATTCTAAGTATGAAAAAAAAAAAAAAAAAAAAAAAAAAGCTGTAAATGAACTGTTCTCGCATGCAACTAGAACTACAGTCAGCCTTCCACACCCCTAAAATGGACTATGGTAGATTCTCTTGCTTTCTGTAAGGCAACATTATAAAGTCACCTGTATGTATTCAGTAGTATTGTTTGCCCTATGGCATAAGTCACAGATGAATCATTCCAAAGCATCTCAGGTTCAGGGAAGTCAGTGAGTCTCATGATCAAAGAAAGAAAGTAGCCACAAGAAGTCATAAGATGACCCCTTGCAGACCCTTTTACAGCCACTTTGTTCTTCTCAATATTGGTGAAAATAACTGCTGGACCAAAATCAAGGGAGATATAAGCAGATGGATTTGACACTCCTCTTTATAGAGGCAGACATGAAAAGCTCTCTTTAAATGCCATTTTAATGTTGCTACAGTTCACTGCCATGAACTTTGGTAAGAAAACGCAATTTACTTAAATGCTTATTAATGGACAGGAAAATTCACATCTCTTTATGAGAACAAAGGTAAGAAATACAGCATATAAAATCTGAGGCTACCCAAAAGGGTGGCATTACTCTGATTTGGTCCACATTTCACAGCTCTTGTGTTATTGTTTGACTTAGTGAAACAAATTTTATAAATCTTGCAGTTCAAAAGGAATTTGCATTAATAATACTACAAAGATAGATACACCTCTACAAGTTAATGCTTCAATAGATATCAATTATTTAAAATATTCTGACATTGGAATGCCACTTTCATATCTTTGCCAATTTCATTGATCATGTTCTTTTGACTTTAAAATTACTTCATTTTATTTTAGTGGTACCATTGCTTTAAGACAAGGAAACCAATCCATATTTTTTAAAAATCCTAAAGAATAATTTGTATTACCACAAAATGTCCTGTCTTAAAAATTACTTAAAATATTATCAAGCTTGCATTCAAATATATTGAAGTCTTCTAGAAAAGGCAGCTATGTTTGCAAGAAAAAGTAAGATGTCATCATGAGAAGAAATGAAAAGTAGGATGAGAGTGATGTGGTATGGCATAGATACTGCAGCAGGTGGGAAAAAATAGGTCCCTGTAGCTGGGCAGACCTAGGGGAGAAGCACCTTCTATACCCTTGACATTGTAACTAGCAATTTGTGGACAGGATTGAAGAGTGAAGGTGGAATTCCTCTTCCAAAAAATTAGTTCTGTCATTTGTTTTTTATCCTTTCCCCCATTACATTGTGTATTTTACCTGTGCACAAAGTGGTACCAGAGTACGTTCCCTAGAACCAACATGATGTGATGTGAACTTCAAGGACAGCTTCGTTGCAGCCCACAGCTTTCTTGGATGCTTTAGTATGCAACCTCTCTGAATGTGGCCTTTTTACTGATCATTGGCAGACTAGCATGACTGCCTTAGTATTTCTGGCTGATCATTCATGTTAGAGAATCAAATTAATGGCAAATAAAACTATATTATTGATTTATTTTTTTTTTAAGAAGAGGTCAATAACAGTCAATAATTTGGAAAAACAAAAAGACAAAATCCATGTAGACACAAACAGCAAAACACTACAACAGTAAGAATTCAAAAAGGCAGAAATTATTCAACAGAGACTGCAGTCTGGGATATTTTGAGGTTTGACTCACTGTCTTTAAGCAACTCATTATGCCTGGAAATCCCAGCTGTCTCCAAAACATTAGACAGTTTGTTCCCAGCCTCCTTCAGCATACTCCTTGCTTGTGCCCATCATGGTATTTAAGTGACCTAAATGTGCCCTAGAGTTGACAAGTTCCCTCCCCCACCTGAACTTAAAATACACCTTGTATATTCCTGTGACCTCCATTTCACTCTACTTCTGTAGAAGATATTCCTCAATTTCAAAGTTAATTTTCATCCAAATTTTTTAACATTGGTTTCTCATCTGTCATCAGTGCTTGAGGTTACTGTGTCCTCTTCCTTTATATTTACAGCATGAAACTTCTTAGGTTTAATTTCCGTTCCATGAAATATAAATGCAGCAGCAAATAAGAAGTAATCTCAGGTCAATAGGGAAGCAGGCAGTATAACGGTATTTTTTTAAGACTGTATGAAGCAAATGAAATGGAGTAGCACACATAAACAGCATGTTAAGCTTATTTCAGTGGCTCTTCTTAATTAACCCTTTAGAAGATAGACAAATGCATTAAATAAATCACACACTCACCAGACAAAGGTCTAAAAACAGGAACTATGTAGAGATCCTTACTTAGTGTTTGCAGATGCACTGGGAAAATTGTTGTCAAATTCTACCATCTTTTTAGCTGCATAAATGCTTCCAAAAACACACAGAAAATATTGTCTTGTGCTCAATACTGGTATCTGCTTTTAGATAGTGAATCATCCTCCAAAGTAGCACTAAGGTAGATGTATATTAAAAACTGACATTGTAAAACTGCAATCCTTTATACATGCAACATAAATGATTGTGAATATACTGCAGTGTAACAGACCAGAGAAGAACGAACTCTTACTTCTTCAGCAGAATGTGTTCTCAGCACGTAAAAACCCTATTAATAAGCAGGGCTCAATTGTTCCCCTCACCTTTTGTTCTCTTTATTTGCACTTATTGTTCCTCCTACTTTTTAAAGTCTTCCTAGGCATCAGTAGAAAAAATGTTACACTTAAAGATCTGAAGTGGCCACAGCAATGCCAGCTGCAAGATCTAGGTGTAGATTCCAGGTTGTTCATCACTTTTTGAACCATTAACTCTAGCAAGCAAGCACAACAAATGTGAGTCACAGTAATGTGTTAATCTAGTCCCTACTCTGATTTAATTCGCCCAGAAAATTGCTTGAGGTGTTTGGGACTTCAATTAACTCTAGGAGAATCTGGGAAAATAGTCTTTGGTCATGGAGGGATTTTTTTATTATTTTTAAGAAACCAAACCCTCTCTCAGTTAAAACTCACGGGTCTAATTAGAGATTAATTAAAGTTACTTGCTGCTGCTTATTTGAATTACAGCTCAGCAGGTATAAAATTTATCCCTTTCTATCTCTCCCTTTTTGTCTCCACTTCCAACAACTAGAACTTCCCCAATCAGCAAATTCATTCAATTCAAATTAGAATAATTTTCCATCTTTACCCTCAGCCTCACAACTTGTAGATTCCCACTGTAATTTGGTTTAAGGAGACAAAATTAATTTTAAGAAAATAACAGCCCTTGGCTGACATTGTTACTATGCTGTGGCTTACAATCCTGCTGTTGGATCTAACAGTTACTATACGGTAGGAATATCCAGCTACATGTACAGAGCTAAAAATAGGGAGTTGACTGCACCAAAACAAAAGGTAAATTAGCTTGTTTGATCTACAAATCTGAGATAAAATCTCATATGAAAAACGCAGGTAACAATAATTCATGTAGAAGATATGAGCAAGACACAGAGGTCCATTTCCATTTAGGTATCCAAACAGCCAACATATTTTTCAGAAATGCTTAGCCTGTAACAAATCTCTGCACAAGCCATGGTTAAGAAGCAGAGGGCTTGTCTGCAGGCATCTAATGTTTGCTTTACAAGACACCCGTGTGTCATGGAACAGTAGGTCAAACACATTTCTCACTAAAATTTAATAAAACACGCACTATTACACTTAACAGTGACGGAAACATATCTAAGTGAACAAATCCTCACCAACACTGCCTCTAATTTTAGTTATCTATTTCTGGTTTTAATACTTTCCTAAACAACAGCAGCAGGCAGACTTTCAATACTTAAATGATTAATTTTCATTAAGTTGGCATGCCATTATATTCTTATTGTCTATTTACTGGGGTTTAGTAGGACCAGCAGAATGTTCTTCTCTTGGTTTTGGCAGTTATTTTTGGGCGGGGTTGTTTTGCTTTAATCAGACTGTTCTCCAATTCTGTTGTCACAGCAACAGTGGACATAGCTAATTGACACATTTTTTTCCTCCAAATCTTCAGTGTCATTCAGGTTGAAGATTGAATTTAATAAGCCAATTTATCAGTCTACCTGGATCCCAATTGAAAGTTTTCCTAATAATATGTCATTATCCTTTTCAATGCATTCTGAAATATTTCAGTAAATTATTTTTCCACCGACTAGAGTAAGTTTCCTTCATTTAAATATATTTTAGGTGTTTTTCTCCCTCTCGATTTCGGATAAGTATTCAACCTTGTAAATTCAGATAATTTATTGACATTTTAAAACATTTTTCAGCCTGGAAACATTTAGAGCTATTCTGTGTTTTACATTGACAGGGCTGGATTTCCAATATTATACAGTAAGGACAGGTGCCTTTTGGGGTTATTTCAAGGAAGAAAAGCCATTCAATCTACCACTGACTGTAGAGATACAACTTTTAAGGAGTGAATATATTCTAACTACGAATATATTCACCTCAAAACAAACCAAAAAAACCCCTTAGTTCAGTGCACTCTCTTGAAAAGAACAGAGCAGTTTCAAGCTGGCCAGCCCATTTTATTATACCAGTATATTCTAAATTAAAACATCTTTCTTAAAAAGTTTCCAGCACTAGGTGATAACAGCTCCACAGTATTCTCAAAGATAACCATGACACTGAGGTACAGCACTGCCATAATTGATACAGATGGATCATTCAAGGCCACTATCGAAGCATTCTTCATAACACCACAAGGTTTGAAAACAACATTCATTACAAGACTCCTTATTTTAATTTCTTGCAACTTTTACAAAAATATTTTTTCCATAATGAAAACCAGAACAAAGTACACTGAATTCCTTTCCCTGTAAAAGAAGTACATGTTGAATAAAATAACTGTTTAACTTGGATGCATCACTGGTGTCACAGGGAACAATGTTATTCTTTCTGATCCCAACCTAAAAATCCTAACCTGTAAGCTTAGAAGTTAGACAGCTCAACTGCAACAAATAAATAAGGGACTCGGGAAACCTGAAGAATAAATTGAAAGAAAATAATTTCAAAGTTAAGTGAAAGGTAAGGGACAAGGTTTACACACAGCAGGCAGCAGGCCAGTGGCACTGATAAGAAGTTGGTTTACTTTACAGATGCAGATCTGATCACTTTACTATCCATACTGCAGTGGACATGCAGTGTAATATTTCAGACAAGCATTTCAAATATTTCATTGCTGTCAAAGAAAGAGACTGTTGTACAGTATATGCTATGCAGTCTTTGCTGGAAAAGCACTCCCTTGTACCACCACAACTACAGCCCAGGAGACTGAGAGCTAGAATGCACTAATCACAAGTACTGCAGGAACTCACAGTGATGGACAGTCCCTCATAAAGCAGGACTGTAGATGCATTAGAATTTTAAGAGGGACTTTCAGTCACAATCTATCTGCAAAATTGAAATAACTGTTATCATAAATTCACCCAGTTCAGCAGGTCTGCTTGCTATGTGAAAACTATTTTTATTTTTCATTGAATTTGATTTATGCATACAGAAATAACATACGTATTCTATGTTCTGCCCCTTGGTGTAGACCAGAAAAGAGGAGGTGGCCAGAGAGAAGGGAGACAATATCAAAGAGAAAAAAATCTCCACATTTTTAGTTCTGTGGATTTAACTATATATCTCTGACATTGTCATGATACTGATATTCAGTATTAGGCTGTCAGAAATCCTCAACCATCATTCTGAAGCCCTTTAACAGTATCACAGATGAAGAAATCAAGGTTTTGCATTAACCATTATTTTACCGTAATGACAACCAGCAAATGTAGTCATGAGGTAGGCTGCTACAATGCAGATGGATAACAAAACACCATTTTCTTCTCTAAGACCTTAACATGTAGACAAAAGGCAAGAATGGGAAAGAGATGGTAGAGCACAAGGAGAGAAAAGGACACATTATCAGTGAGGACCACACAGTACAACATAACTCAGCAGCGGCCTAATGTGTTGAAAGACAAAGGAGATATTTAAGGAACTAGTGAAGTGTTTGGACAAATGTTTACAATGAGCTCCTCCTGTCTTGTGCTCTCTCAAAAATCCACAAAATATAAAAGCCTGGGACATAGCTTTTGATGACAAATAGAACATTACCAAACTCACTGTACCTAACAAGAGAGCATCTCAGGGTACCAAAGACAACTTACAGTCTTCCCATGCGTAGGAAGTAAATATAAACCCTAAGCTCCCACAAACTCTCTGCATTGACCTCACATACCTGAAAACAAAAGCCTGTCTTGTCCTTCCTTGGCTCTTGAATCTCACTAATTACCTTGTGTAGAAAATAGATGTTTTCCTAACAGAAATATTACTTGACTATATCATCCTTCTTGATTTTGTGAATACTATGAACATTGAATAATTCTCCCAAAAGTGGCTTCAGGGGCACATAAATATTTGTCAATAACGGACTAACAATAAAAAGGAACCTCTTAAGTCCTCTGTCACTACTACATAGTAATGCAGTTCACTATATAAACAATTTGTCAAAAAGTAGTTCCTATAGTCACTGACAAGACAGTGTGTTCATTTCTGCATACTATAAACCTCAATATTTTGGTTCCTCTTTAAACAAAACTGGTTGGTAATGCAATCAAATTAATGTATTAGTTACCCTCTAGCTTTTCCTGAATGTCTACACGTGAAGTGTGTGCTTGTGTGTGTACATATGACATTATAAAAGGGACTACAGATTAGGGTTTAAAAACTACTAAAAACTTAAAAAGCTATTAAAAGCTTTGGTTAAATTTGTTATACAAAAAAACCCAACTTCTGTGTTTGATGTGCAGTGTACTACATGGAATTTTGTAACAATAAGGAAGAAGCAAACTGCATGGTATCAAACACCAGTTTATCATTCAAAGTCTAAATCAGTTCGTGACATTTTCTTGTGAATTTATTTTTTGTGAAGTTTATGCAGTTCATGTTTTTTTTCTACCCATGATTTTTTTTCTCAAAACTGCAGCTTAATTGTTGTATAAATATTCAGTCACATAGAGCTACTACACTGTTTTTGTTTTGTTTTGTTTTACTAATACCATCAGTTCTTAAATTTATTTGAAAGGTCCTTTTGTAATTTCAGGTGAAAATTATGTTATATAGATTTTTCCAAGTTCAGCAAGCGTATGAGTTAGCTAACCAGAGCCTTCACTGATAAAGTGCTATCCTGAACAAAAGCAATAATGGCCTTGAACAGAAGCAGCCAAAAATGCTATGAGTCTTCTCCCCTTTCAAGGAAAAATGATTATTCTAGGTACCTCTAAGGCATCAGACTTTGACAAGTAACAACAGGTCACTCTGAGAGTAAGATTCACAGTGGTGCTTTCTGCTAGCATTTCTCAAAAGGAAAAATTGCCTTTAAACACACAATACTCTTTTCAAGTCACAAAACACATTCTATTCTTGTAGTATTGGATGAGTTGATAAGAGAGATGCATGAAGGCATTCTGAGAGTAGTTACTGTGCAGTCAAAACAAATCACAGAGAGCTTTGTACAGAAATTCAGTCTTCTTTTAAACTGACCAGTTCAGATACTAAGAGCTCTCAGTCCTGCATATAAAAAAAATGTCTAATTTAACCGGCTTTTGGCCAGGTTTTTTCAGTCTGCGGTGACCTCAGTGCTGCTGTGGTGAGACTGAGCTTGCTGTATCCCACTGGAATCACTGTTTTGACTTCAGGTGCTGTTCCTTGGTCTTTCTCTGCTGTTCTGTGTTGAACTGCTTGAGAACAGAGCTCTTGAAAAAACTTATATAGTCTACAAAGTAGTGTATGGATCTCTACTGATGCAGAGAATTAATTCAAAACAATATGACAGCGATGAGTCTTGATGTTGTTTCAGAAATGTGCATGTGCACACTTAAGAAAGGATTTGTATAATGTCATTTTTAAATAAGACTCAATTTCCCATGCTAGTGATTTTCTTATCTGTTGTCCCTCTCAGACTCCACTATTAAGGCTCTTCGGGTATCTGTGCTTTTACCTTCTTAGTTACCCAGTTAAATCAACACTAATAAGCTTATTTAATAAATTAGATTATAGTGTCTGTGCTGGCTAAATTTGTGACAGAGATAAACACAGATATTTAAGATAGGCAATGTTTTGTCTTAATGGAAGCAACAGATTACCTATCCTTTGGATAAACAGGTGTCTCACTAACAAACACACCCTTCTATGTGGGTTTTTTTAGGAAAATAAACACTTTGAGGGTCAGTTGATCATACCGTCCACATTTAAATCTAGAAAATGAAAAAGAGAGATTAAAAAGGTCATTCAACAGATTATCTATATTAAAATGAAATTGAAAAAACCCCTTTACATGCAGTCTGTTTGTGAACTTCCTAGTTGTCTTTTACAGAATCTGTGATCAGTCTTTGCAGAACAAACTGACAGAATTCATTAGGAATTGAAGCAGTGAGAAGATGATTACCAAATATGTATGTGTATCTGTTTGGTCAGCAGATCAAGAAAGGTGATTCTGCCACTCTGCTCTGCTCTGTTGAGGCCTCACCTGGAGTACTGTGTCCAGATCTGGAGCCTGGAGAAGAGAAGGCTCTTGGGAGATCATACAGCAGCCTTCCAGTACCTGCAGGGGACCTACAAGAAAGCTGGAGAGGGGCTGTTTACAAGGGAATGTAGCAATAGGAGGGGGGGCAGTGGTTTTAAACTGGAGAAGGGTAGATTTAGATTGGACATTAGGAAGTGCTGTACTATGAGCGTGCTGGAACACTTGGAACAGGTTGCCCAGGGAGGTGGTGGGGGCTCCATCCTTAGAGACATTTACGGTCAGGCTTGATGAGGCTCTGAGCAACCTGATGTAGTTGAGGACATCCCTGCTTACAGCAGGTGGGTTGGACTAGATGGCCTTTGGAGGTCCCTTCCAAACCAGTGCAATTCTATGATTCTATGATTTTTTTAAATATGCATCTCTGTTCAGGTCTTCCTCAACTAATGCATCCAGTTAGATTAAAAAAAATTATAAAGGTAGGATTACATGTAATTAATGTTGATGCTGTATTTGACATTTTCTCAGTGGAAGGTGATACATTGTTGGGTTTCCTAACCTAGTATATGATTTTTCCTGATTTTTCCTCCACTTGTGATGACTGCCACCTTGTCTCACACAACAGCCCCAGAATCACTTCTCAGAAGTTTATTGTGAAGTGGTGACAAGCTGAGCCCCAGAGAAAGAGAGAACAGGCAGGACACACTGGCTCTAACTGCAAGTTGCACCAACCACGAAAACTGTTTTCTAACATGTTCTCATGAATCCTCAACATGTCACTAATTTCTCAGTAAATGGAGCAAGCAATTTTCAGGAGCAAGTAAGATCTTCCCTTTATTCTAAAGATTACTGTCTTGTCTATGAAAAACAGTTGAAAATGAACACCTAACATTTGTAGGAAGCTGTGAGGCTTAAGTTCTGTATTTTCACAAAATACAGGATTTTTTTTTTTTTTTTTCATTTCAATGACTAAATTAATAACAGAAGACCACATGATCATCAGTAAGTTTCTTGGCCTTGATACGAAATATTTAAAGAAATGTAGCCTTTTCCTTCAAAACAGTCATGCTGCTGAAGATAAATGTTTCAAAAATGTTTTGAAACAAATCTACAGGTAAGCTCCAAGGAAATCAAGACAAACTTGGATCCACTTCATGTATTTTTATGAGAACTCTGGAGTAAATATACAGTGATGCTGCTAATAGGAGTGACACCTTCTCTGGTCAAAACTGGAAACATAGGTGTATACTCAACCTTGATGAACTGTTTCTCTTCAACAGCACAAGAGTCAAAAGCAAGGTTGTGTTCAGTATTTATGATGGGATCCCACAGATATTTCACATATCCCCACAGAAGTGATATAGGGCCTACTGAAGAACAGCTTTACAGTAAACAAATGATGACACTTTGATTTATTTATTCCTAATTTTTTTTTTTTTTATATTTACTCCTAAACAAATATCTTTTATTTGTTCCTAAACTAGGACCACAACATTTGTGGTAAGCTTTCATCGATCCACCTTCTGAGGACAAAACTAAGGAACCCAAAGGTAAGCAATTGTTTTAGAAGCAATGTGGTTCTTAAAAACAAATCACAGTGGCTTGGGAAAATAACTGAAAATTCTTCCAGTTTTGAATATTAATTTATCACTTTTAGTATCACTAACTTAGAAACACACTCCAAGACAATTTGATCAGTTAAGGAGTTCACTCTATATTGACTTAAATATCGAAGCTATATGAATGTACTTTCAGATTGAGGTTCTGCGTAAATATTACAAAAGTGATTTTTTTGGGGGGGAGGGGAGAGGAGAAGGGAGTAGAAGAAGGTCTTGTTTGCTTGTTTGGTTTAGTACTCAGTATATTCCATAGAGTAAGCCTTTAAGACTTATCTTTTCTATCATTCACACTGGGGCAAATAAGAAGTAAGGAATTTCACAGAGATCACTTAAGAGAGAAAAATCTCCAAGTCAGAAAAATTACCAAAATATTTAAAAATGTGTTAAGAAAGACCTTGGCGTGATGAACTCACCCTCTGAGAAAAGTAATAGATAGACAAATTTTGCTATTTTACTTTCTGAAGAGTTTAATGAAATTACTTACTTCATAGTCTTAGAAGAGAGTGCTTCATTACCTTTGTTATCACACTGCTTTCAGTCACTGTAATTCATGCCTCTATTTTCCTGTGGCATAACTAAACACAATACGTAAGATTTAAATGAATCCATTAATATGTCAAATGCAAAAATTACATTTCTCAGGTTTTTTATAAAAAAACCCCTTATCAAACAAAGTCTAGTGTATAAACACATCAGGAATATTTTTTTCAATTTATAATATTAGAAGCTAATTTGTTGCAAAAAATCACTATTGAAATTTAGTCTGAAGTAGAGTATGTCCCGCAAACAACATAAATGGAATACCAAGGCCCAAAATCAGTAAAGCTGTATTTAAATATAATTTCTTCCTTAATGCTTTCAGGGTGCTGAAATTATAGTAAATGAAATGTCAGTTACATATTTATACATATCTCAGAAGTGACACAGCTTTTTATCTTCCCTAGAAAAACTTCAGCTACTCTGAGAAATATAATTAAGGATTTCTTTAACAAACTCACTACACACAGTTTATTCTACATGTGGTTTCATAGCTGTATTTCTTGAGGAAAATATTAGTTGGAAAGTATGTAATAACTTGATATAAAGAATGGATTGCCATATGATGTCCTAAACATTATTATACTAATTTTCCACAGGTTAAGCTTTCACAGTCTATTTTCTATGTTTACATGCAATAATGCAGATCCACTCAATGTATATTTGACTCCTCTCATCCTGAATGACAATTCTTATTATCTTTACTCAGATACTTCCTAATCATAATTTATAAATCAAAATCCCCAAACAGCATGCATGTTCTGGCTCTGGACAAGCAGTACTTATAACCAATCCAGCAATTTGGTATACATATGTCCTTGAGTACCATAAACTAATGCTACTCCCAGTGCTCCAGGAAATACAAATTTGATAGCTATGAAGCAAGCTGATTCTAAAGATAGCATATTTTAGATAAGATATCAAAAGCTAGATGATGATGTTTGAACTTTCTACCATCCAATCCCACTCACTGCAAATCAAGTCAGGAAAGCTGTCTATTCCAGATCTAACATCATTGCTTTAAAAGCTGTACACCTAATAACATCATCTTTCTCAGACTTTCTCAAATAGAAAATAAAATGCAGGCATCTTAACTGATCTTTATAATGTAAGAAATCATCAATAATCATATAATGGAGCATGAAAACAATGAGAATACTTCCATATACTTAACATGAATACTATTTCTAACATCAATAAAGCCTGTTAAAATCTCAGATTCAGCACAAAGTTATTGATTGCTGTCAATACAACTGCAGAGTCTCTTGTTCAAGGCTATGTATTAATTTGCAGCAGTATGCCTTTCATTCTTGATACTGTATTATAATAGTTCTTAGGAAAATCATAAAAAAACCCAAAACCAACCATTAAAAAAACCCAAACCCAAAACAAACAGAAAGAAAGAAAAATACAGTTCTAATAGAAGGTTCAACCGTCATATACAGAGGTAGGTTGATTCCAAGTTACAGTATTGTGCTTCATAATCAAAGCTCTCATAAATTTAAAATATGTGTGTATACAAAAGCTCTCAGAACAGTGAACTAACCAGAAGCGGTATGTACTTTACAGGTATGGGCAAAGAACCTTGAATTTAAACATTTATACCTTTTTTTTTAAATAATTGAAATAAATTCATCTGCAAAAAAAAAAAAACCAAAAAAAAACCCCAGTATTTTTAAAACAGTTGGTTTTGCCAAGTTAAAACATCTCATGTGTGGCCAGAATTTTTTGTTTCTTTGTTTGCTGTTTCAGAAGAAAATACCCAGACAAGCAGTTAATATTTTTTGATTCCAATTGACCAGAGATCTAATTTGTGTCTTATTTTGTGATTCAGATTCTGAAAAGAAATTTAGTTTTTTACACAGCTTTAGCCAACTTATGTTGCATTGTTAAGATGTGCCTAAAGACTGATTTACATGACAAACCTTGGAAAACCAACTTTTTAGCAATGAAGGAGATAAAAAAATCTGCCTTTGAGATTTATTGTAGGGCCTTTGCACAGTACTGGTCAATCACAGAGGTCAACCTCTCTCATATGAGATATCTAATATTAGATATTTAAATCTATTTTAGAAACCAAAATCTTCAGCCTTATTTTTAACAAGATGAACATTTCTTGCCTAACTACAGCAACTCAAGTTCAAACAATTTGCTTTATACTCTCCTTTCTCTCAAAGTCAGGAAAATTAGAAATAAACATAAATGTAAAATGGGAAATAGAAGACTTCTGAGCTTCCTGGATGCACTGTGAGGATAAAGTGTCAAGTCTGATGAATCCTATTATGATGTGCATTGTGAAAAGCTTATCAATAATATATCAGGAAAGGATTAGAGGCAATGTCACTGTAATAAAAAAAAAATTCTAACTACATTTTCAAAAACATCTTTCTTTCTCCATGTGTAATATCTTCTCATACACAGCAAAGCACCATCTCTCATGCATGCATCATTCTTCCCAAGTAGCAGAAGTGCAAACAAAGCATTGCTGTCTTCATAATATTTCCTGCATTAGTTGACTAAAACTCTAAGTGAAACATCACTTCTGTGTGGTAGAGCCGTGGAGCTATGAGCTAAAACAAGCCCATTGGCTTCACTAATCAAAATGAGAATAAAACTACACTTCCTCAGCATCACCAGATCTGTCGATCTGTCCATGCCATTCATTAACTTTTATTCTAAATTATGTCCTTTTGATATCTAATATCTTATCTAAGAATCATCAATCAATCCATGTAAACAAATTCAGTTTCTGAATTATCATCATCCACCACTTGAGCTTGGCCTGGGAAATATTCATCAATACTTGCTGTCTCTGATATGAACCAGTTTTGATTTCCAGTAGCTGAGATATAAATAGTCTAGCAAAGGAGAGCAATTAAGAATAGACATTATCGGGATACTAAAGATGACATGTGAGTGTCAAGGACTATTGATCATTAAATGAAATGAGGAATTGGCAGGTAGGATAAAATAACAGATTTACAGCTACGTTAAAGGTTAATAAATTTCCTTCTCTCCCTCCCACCCTTGTTCTAAGCTCCTGAAAATGATGTGAAATAATTGTTTTGACAGACTTGTTTTTCCCCTAGACCAGATGTGTTGATCTCCCTTAGGTTCTTTACACAAACTGACAGCAGATTCTAATCTTTCTGTGCCCACTGTAGCAGCTGTACAAACACTTCATTAACATAAGAATGGTGGTAATATGCTATTCAAATGGGGGTGGGGGGTTGTTCTTCTGTATCCTTCTTTATAATTCATTGAATTTTATGCTATGAGTAAGTGCTAAATTGGGAATGAATAAATGTATTTCAAACCCACAGTTGGCATCCAATGTATACTTATTCTCTTAGAGATGAAGCAAATTTTTAGCTTGAGAATTTTTGCATCTATCCAGTGCCAAAGCAAGAGAGTTGTATAACATATAATTGAGAAAGATTTCAGAAGAAAAAGGACTTTTTTTTCTAAAAAAAAAAAGAAAAAAAAAAAGAAAAAAAAAGAAGTCCATATTCTTAGAATGTTTTCTATTCCAGTTTTCATTTGCATAGAACTCAGGCTATGACATGTAGCATCTGTTAACTCTGCTACATTTATGTCAACATAGTGATTTTTTTAATTTTTTTTTTTTTTAATTTATTTTCAGAAGGATGATGAGTTACTTTTCTCTGAGGTGATGCAGTTCTTGGAGAACTTAAAATTCCTTTAGTTTCTCTTGATACTTCCCTTCACTACAGATGTCATTACTGAGAATTTACTGAGTCACTCTCAGTAAATGGTGAGTGTAGGATTATTTTTTTATGAAGAGAAGAACCGAGACAGTTGATCTTTTGAGTATTTAAGAATTTATTTGATGTTAAATTAGGAATAAAAGTGTACTTTGCCAAACATAGAAATCATCACAAGATAAGGTGTAATCTGTCTGGGGCTCACTTGGGATACAGATACTGTCCCTAGACTTCTAAAGCACTAAGACAAAACTGAACAGGAAAACTGGTATCTCATCAGTTTCCTCAGTTTATTCCTTTTCATATACAAACATGCACACATAAAGCATTTGCTGTATGCATATATGTACATATATATCTTTATGTATATATTTATACATATATATTTATGTATATATGTATGTATAAATAAGCTCTTCCTTCTGCACCAGCTGTCACCTCTGAAGCATATGCCTGGCTAGAAAAACAGACAAATGCCTTTTGAAGCAGATACATCTTCTATTTCCACAGTGTGCTGGCAGGAGGTGGTAGTAAGGATTAAGAAATTGGTTCTATTCTTGCTGAGAGCCAGCTGGCTGGGAGGGTGCTTTGGGGCATTGTGGAGTGATACACTGGTAGTTTCTGAACTGAAGACAAAAAAATGAATTTGTATGTGGTTATCTGAAATCTCTGTCTATTCCATGCTCATCACACAGCTACCTAGGCTTGCTCTTTGCAAGGATGCTGTAAATCATATCTGAAGGCTCCAAGACAAAATCTGACAGGCCTTTCTTTACACTACCTCTCTGACATATGTACTGCAACATCCAGGCTCTTTGCAGCTTCTTCAAAATTCAGAAGGTCAAATTTTGCTCTCAGATGTCAGCACACAACTCTCATTGCCCCGATTTTAATCTTAGTGTGGTTTAACATCTGCATAACCTCTATACAAATAGCATTGTGTCACAGAGAAAGAAATTAAACAGAACCTTTTAGCCAAGCACCCATAATTCATTAAATTACATTGACTATACTAAGATAGGGAAATAAGAAGGAACAGCAGACACTTTGAATTCTTACTAATATCTCTTATTTCCATTCTACATGGGAACAGAGTTCTGGATTTGCAGTAGCTCATTAAATATAAAGACCTATGTAAGTGTGCTAATGTTCTACCCTTTACCTCCTCCAGACTAAATGCTGATGTAGCTGCTCATGTTTGTTCAAGACCATGGTTTGGTGTTTAGTCTGACCCTTCCATTAACCAAAGTCTTTCCTGTTCTGTAAAGAAATTATTACCTACATCACAAGCTGGAATTCTTACAGTCTCTAATGACTGTATGACTGGGACATGATTAAGTCCTTAATTAAGTCCTACATATTTCCATTCTCACTGCCTTTAAGATTATATAACTTCAATTTCTAATACAAGCAGACTTGTATTACAAGGCTGGACTGTAGCTGACAATGACTGCACATGTTGATAAAACAGTTCTTCGCAAACAGATTCCTCAGTTGTAAGCTGCAGATGCATCCAAGCCTGGCGCTGTCCCAGTGCATGCTTAACACCCTGCACAAAACCACCAGAACCATAGAGTATCTTCTATGCTACAGACAACATATATATGGACCATATCTAATGATACAAATAACCTGGGGATGGAGGAGTGGAATTTCTGAAAGAAAGAGAGGAAAGACAATAGGAAATTTTCTGCCTCTGTCCCCAGTCTGGAAGCACATCTCTCCAAATCTATCCTGCTATTAATTAAAAGTAATGACTTGTCAGCATAAGCACTGGGTGGATCATTCTAGGCAAAGTGGTTTTCACAGAATCATCTAGACTGGAAAAGACCCATGGGATCATCATATCCAACCATTCACCCTACTCTACAAGTTCAACCCTAGACCATATCCCCCAACACTACATTTAAGCGATTCTTAAACATATCCAGGGATGCTGATTCAACCACCTCCCTGAGCAGCCTATTCCAATATCCCACCACTCTTTCCATGAAGAATTTTTCCTAGTGTCTAGTCTAAACAGTTTCTAGTCTAGTTTTGTTTCAGCTTGAAGACATTCCCTCCAGTTCTATCACTAACTACCTGAGAGAAGAGACCAATGCCAAGTTTTTGACCTTATTCACATGACTTTGTCCAAAAACATACAGAAATGCTCAAGGTAGCACAATATATCAAAAGCTATCCACCTGGCAGGTAAGTGACACTATGAGGACTGCCTTACTTTAGCCACGGGGGCATCAGTTAGAGTATCTGATGCCACTGGGCTTCTGCAGGCAAGTGATAATATGAATAACTGGCAAAATCTGCCATCAAATCCCACCATGTGGGAGTTCCTTCTCACCACACATCAACATCCTTGAAGTTCAGTTATGCTCTCTCCAAATTCAGAGCACTGTAACTGAATGCACTGCCACAATTGATCTTTTTTGACAGTGATCAGAATTAATGCATGAACCATTATCGTTTGAACTACACAGACAGTATTTATACCAGAGAACTGAAACCATTTTAGGTATATAACAGAGTGGGCAAAACAGGCAGTATGGATATAATGACAACTAGTGAGTGGGTTACACATATGTAGTCATTTGTCAGAGCTTTCAAATGTCATAACAAAATAGAAGACATTGACATTTTCCCAAGAGTATATAGAAAGTTCTTAGTCTCCAATTACTGCAGAGTTAAGCTAAAAATGGGGAGACTGGTGGACTCTAACTATTTTTTTCCTTTTAAATTAACTTTCAGCTTCTCCTGAAAGAAGACAGACATTAGTTTTCAGAATTTGCAATGCCTTTTTTTTTTTTTTTTTTTTTTTTTTTTAATCCTACTAAAATCTACAGAGTCACTGGAGTTCGGACGTCTCCTCTTCTTCTTTTTCATCATGACAAACACAACCAGTCAC
>JANIJG010017318.1:0-43657 GCA_024611175.1 Megaceryle torquata
GGCTGGAATACCTCACTGGTCAGTTTGGGGTCACCTGCCCTGTCCACTCCTCCCTGCAGGTGCAGCCTTTCACCTTCTGCACCCCCCAACATAGTGCACAAGATCCAGCAGTGGCCTTGGTCTGCACACCGATCCTTGGTAGTCACTCTAAACACAGGCTGTTATCACTGCCAGCAGCAGACACTGTCTGTGAAAACAGGCTGCTAACTTCAGAAAGTTCTGTTAATTAGAAGTACTGAACTGAGAAGTAAAATCACTGAACAGAATTAGTTCTGGTTTTACTCAAACCAGGACAACAGGTTTCTCCCTGCCCAACTCCCTACTTTCTTTTGTTTTCTGTCTGAGTTGGTTCTTTGGCTCAGTAATTGTACTAACATTCAGAGACTGGCACTGGATATACCATATAGCACCTGCTGTGGCACCCACATTGCTAGGGCTCTGCATGAAAGGTTATTTTGTTCTTTGTCAAATTTTGATTTAAAATTTGGCCTTACAAGCAACAAACAGCTTATAAGTCTCTCTCTCAGCATGCTTGCTCAGTGAAAAATAGTGATCAGGGTACAGAACTGCTCTTCATATAAAATTTTATACCTTTTCCCTTGGTAGTTTGTTGAGGTTTGGAAGCTGAAAGAGACACTTTTATGTTAAAAAGGTGTCATTTGCATATCTTTCTTGTTCTGTTATATTCGTATTTCTGTTTGCACCTTTTTTTTTTACAGAATACACATCCCCAACAACCTAACTAGCAGGTCTATCCATTGGCCAGCATTTTATCTGACAATATTATTTTCCCCGATTTCACAGAAATATACATATCTGTATTCCACTGTTGAAGCTGGTGTATATTCTTTCAAGGGTAAGATAGCAATATTTATTTCCATTATCAAAAGGAGGTGTCAGTCCCCATTTCCCAGGTGGTGCAAGTATATCTATTTTCAAGAAAATCAGCAACACTTAACTCAAATTTAGAAAAAAAATTACAGCCACCATTTGGGTATAATCATGATGAATAAGGAAAGGCTTTTGCATTGTTAGAAGTAATATCTCCATCAGGTAATCTGATGGAGGATTTTATCTTTTCTTGATTGTTATGTTGCTGGCCAGCACTGATACCAGCAAGGAGCTCTTTGCTTTGCAATCACCTTGGCTTGGTTATTTTATCCAGGAGCAGAGCAGGTAAATTATATGTTTATCACCATGTTTCAAGTATGTTTTAAATATACAAGTATATGACTTTCTTGACATGTACAGATGGATGTCATATAACTATTCATTTCCTGGTGTTGCCTTGCACATAGTGTTTAAAGGAATGCAGACAGATATTTAGGATATTTGAGGATTTTGCCACATGAGAAATATAAGATGAGAAGGCAATCTGGTACACCTCAAGAGTTTTAGCTAACACTGCAGTAAATAGTAGTGAATCTGGCAGAAAAAAATAAGCCCAAACTTTTTATCAATGGGCAGACCTACATGTGTTAACTTCAATAAATTTACCTTCCATATTATTGATGCTATCAGATTTTTTTTTTCTCCCAGTATTAAACCATTCAAAACCCACAAGTCATCAATGAGGCTCCACTATGCTAAACAGCAAGAAATGCTAAACAACAACAACAAAAAATATAGAAAATATAGTCAAAATAAGCATAAATTTGCAGAGAGAAAATGAAAAATAAATCAGATTTTAAATCTTTCATACAGGTGTTGCAAGTGTAATAAACCATCCTATTTGTGCATCCAACTTCATTTTGTGAATGCAACTGGACCTACAGCAGATAGGCTGTTTGTGCATCTGGTGTCAGACCTATAGTCACAGCAAAACTGTGCTATTCATGCATCTGACTACATATGCAACCAGATTTACAGCATACAGGCTCTTCATGCATTAGGTATCAGACTTACAGCATCATTTAAATTGTCATACCTATTAAGAAATCAGTCCAGCTGCCCCTAACCCCTCTAATCTCCAAGGACTGGCGAGGACACAAGGGGATTAATCTCTTATTAAATTTACCCTTCACTTCATGCATCAAGTGGTCAAGTCATCAGTACCAACAACCTTTTTATGCCTCACAAAGTAATTCAACAGCTGGGATTGGTGGTTTAAATTAGGAATTCACCTTTCACCTGCTTATATCAGGGTAAATTTGAATATGCATTCAGTCGGATTTATTAACTTCATATTGACAGCATTGTGGAAAGATGACAAAGAATTGAGAATACATTTATATCCCAACACACTCTACAAGAAATGATCTAAATGAAAGCAGCAATGCTGAATAGCTAGAAGCTGTGGGAAATTCAGCACTTTTCACTGGAGTCCTTCAATATTCTCATATGCCAGAAGCCAGTTCCCTTCAAAATGTGTGCCCCACAGACTACTGCAGGTCCGTCTTCAGAATTAACATTTACTATTACCAAATGCACATATTCTGTTGTAAAGATGTTCTTATTTCACTACTGTTTTCTTCATTTAGCTATCATGATGCTTAAGCTATATTTAGGGTACATGAGTCACAAAGATAACTTTTAAAATTCTATTCCTGAAAGGTATTAATATTCTCTGAGTTTTGGGCTTTGGCGTCACAGGTCACCTTTCAAGGAAAATTAATTAAAAGACTTAAAAGTACAACCCCTAAGTTGAACAGTAGATGCAATAACAGGAAGTTGACCTAATTAGCTACATAAATAAGGTAGGATTGGGAACTATCAGGTGGATCAACTGCCTATTTGCTGGTTGCATGTACATTTATTTGAGTTGGGGCTTTTTAAAAATTATTTTAACAGAAAGATGTGTTGGAAGGTCTTTTTCTGACATGTGGGAAAAAACTCCTGCGGAGACAAAACTTGCATGGGAAAAGCTCATGTGGAAGAAACTGACGGTAAAAAAGCTGTCCTGGTTTGAGTGAGAACAGAACTAATTCTGTTCAGTGATTTTACTTTTCAGCTCAGTTTTTCTAACTCACTGCACTGTCTGAAGTTAGCAGCCTGTTTTCACAGGCAGTGTCTGCTGCTGGCAGTGATGACAGCCCATGGTTAGAGTTACTGCCAAGGATTGGTGTGCAGACCAAAGCCACTGCTGGATCTTGTCTACCACACTGAGGGGTGCAGGAAAGTAAAAGGCTGCACCTGCAGGGAGGAGTGGACAGGGCAGGTGACCCCAAACTGACTAGTAAGGTATTCCAGCCCATATATGTCATATTTGGATATAAAGCTGAGGGATATGGAGGGTCTTTAACTTACTTGTGACAGGGCAACTACTCACATGAGCTTTATTTGCTTCATAAGAAAAATGCATCCTTGTTTACCAGAAAGTTTAAGGTCAGAACCAAAGAACGTTAGAGGCAGGGAGAGAGAAAGAGAAAGAAAATATAGTAGTGACATAGTTGGCTTTTACATTTCTTTTACTATAATGTACTGTTTCTAACTTGATAATTCATCAGGGATATTACATTTACTGATGTGCTGTCACTGGTATTTTCACAGAGTACCAGCTGGATTCCTGAAATGCCTCACAATAAAAAGGAGCTGCAATGAGGTGGCAGTGGGGCAATGGGAATGTACTCTGCTCTCCCACCAAGAAAGTAAGACTCACTTCAGATGTGTGAGGATTCCCAGCAATATCCCTTCAGTGCAGCTGTACAGGAGATTGCAAAAGGAATTTTTGCATTTGTGCAACCTGCAATTTTTTTTTTTTATCTTGGAGTTTGCAGTACAGGTGATTTAGATCACTGTATTCAGTTCAGCATTGTATTATCACTTGCACCTATGCTCATAATATTGTTTATGTCATATACTGTCAAGTTTGCTTCTCAATCTGTTACTGTCATTGCATACAGTTTTTCTACCAGTTTTTCCACCAGACCTCCAGTGCTGGTCTCTGGCTATAGCCAGGGGAGGATGTCTCCACTGGCAACAGTAGGTGGCAGATGATGCATTTGTAAGGCTGCTAAAATGAATGTAAAAAAATAAATTAACTACAGTAGCCTATTGCTTTTCATCAAAATTGCTGGCAGTATCTTTTATAGATAATGAAAAACGTTTAACAAGAAGAGGCTTTACCAAAGTTTGAAAAAAGAACCCCATCATTTTCTAATATTTTCAAAATGAACATTTAAATACACTGTCCACAGTCCTGGCAGCTAAAGGCAACATCTGCTCCTCTGACAAGCTCAAAAGAGGATTCTAAACATTTATCATGAAATTTTGTAAAGTACTGGACTGACTACAACAAGATGACTTAAAGCATCACTGAAAAAAAATTTAGAGGTTTGTCATCATGTTCTGGACACTTTTTTAATGTCTTGCTAGCATTAACTAGTATCTAAGGCACAGTATGTTAGAGGCAAGGGTCATAGTTAACAATAGTGGATTTAAATCCATATTTCAAATAGTTGTATTCACAATTTCAAAATATTTTTATTTAAATCCTGTCAGATGTGATTAGATGTGATTGTTTTTACCTCAGTGTGGCTGATGATGAATCAGCTAGAAGTGTCATACTAGGAGTAGAAGTGCCAGCGCTGACATTTTCTTGTTGTTTGCATGTGTGTTATCTTCTGTCTGTAGTTTCTTTTCAAGGAATCTTTTTAAGCCACTTGTTCTTTTTGTGAGGCAAATCAAACCAATCACAGCCTGATTGTTTAGTTGATTTTCAAGCCCTTAGAGGAATTAGATGTGGTCAAAGAAAAGAAAACTTCCGAGGTGAAGGCACCAAAGGCCATTGAAAATCACCCCTTGCTGCACAGTGCCAGGTGGGCTCCTCACACTAGGTTTCAAAAAATCTTAGAAAAGAGAATAGCAAGAAAAGAAATTGAGTATCATCTGTAAAGCCAAATAGGCAAGAGGTAGTAAAAACTTCCCCAACATTCCCCTGCCCAACAAAACATCAATGTTACACAAATGTGTTAGCTGCAATGTGCTAGGATACGTTAGGTGTAATATGTTATCATCAGATCAAATACCAAAATATCAAGAAGGTCCTGGCTCCATCAAGACACCATTACAAACTCCCCTATAAATTATAAGGATGACAGGGCTCATTCCAGGACTGGAATGTTGGGGAAGTCCCTGTCCCCATCCTGAAATCCCCATTACTTGCATTCCAATATCTTCCCCCTCCTAGCAAATGTCAGGGAGGCTCAAGTCCTCCATAAGACCTGGCTCTGTGATCTGAAGACTTCCTTGAGTCATTTAGAGAAGACTCCATGCACTTGATCATCCTGATCAGGTGGTCAGGACGCTCACCTCTGCCATGATCCCAGAGTAGTTTCCAGGCAAGGGCATAGAGAAGCAGCTAGGAGCAGACAAGGCCAAATGCACTCTACAGACTGAAGATTAAATTACCCACAGGCTTTAATTCTTTTTGCAGTATGCCACCAGAGCCAGACTATTTCAGGACACAATAGTTTATAAACATAACAGTGATATCAATATAGAATGGGTAAAATGCATACACAGACATTTGAATGGATAACTGTAAACACATTTACAAAATGTAAATACAACAGTGAATAAAATGTCGATAAAAATAAACACAATCACCCACTAATAAGAAGAAAAACAGTAACAAATTCCAAAACAGAACATTGGCTAAGCTACAAACAAAGCACACTGAAACAAGAAACACCAAGAAAAACTGAGTTCAAATCAGTGGGATGGTTGAGGGATTGTTTACCTCACCACCTTTAGTTTACAGGATAGTCCCACACCCTGGCTCCTGGCTGGGTCTAAACCAGGACAAAACAGTAAACAGTAATGACTGGAACTGAACTGCACCACTGCAATCACTAACAGGATAGCTCCTGGGCTCTGTGAGCCACTTACAGACACGAGGGAGTTCACATGTGCCAATCCTGAAGCACTGCTGCCTCATGGATTTTTATACCTATTCAAGCACCATGCTGCTGCCAAGTATGACCTTACAACAGATCTTCCATTGGGAAAATCAGAGAAGACCCAGAGCCCTTGGTATCATCAGTGAGCCTCTTTGTATTTGGCATTGTGCTCTGAAGCCACTGTATGGAGCCTGGTCTTCATTCATCTGCTATTTCTGCACCCCTTTTAGCTCACATCTGGGTGGTATTTGAGTCAAATGCTCCTGAACTGGTCATGTGCTGAAACTTCCTGTATGTCTAATGAAAACAAGTGAGATTATTCAGAATGCTTATGAAATCCTAGGAGGCACCAACACAGTACCTAGGTATTGGTTCGCACACTGAATTCTACCCTCGACTGCTTTAACAGCTGATTTGACTCTGTGGCATTCAATACAGCAGTGCATCTGCACTATTTGGATGTCAACTAGCAGGGAAGCTGTGGGCTCTGTTCTCCAACACCAACAGCAAAATTCCTCACTCCCTTCTCTTCAGGCAAGCACAGAAACTAGATTCTAAGAAGTCCAAGGGCGGCATCTCAAAACTAGACCTGGCCAGTGACTACTCTCAGCTTCAGTCTGATTCTCCTGATGTGGCCATCTGGATTGAAACCACCTGGGTCACTCAGCCAGTAAACTCATCCTGAATAGATACCTGGGAAAATGGCTTTTTCCTGAATGTGCCAGATACACTGAGTTTGTACATGATAATGAGAATGAAATTTGCAGAAGTAAATGCCACTGAGTCAGCTTCATGACAGTGTCACCGAGAGGCAATTGTATGAAGAGAGAGAGAAATTACCTTTGCACTTTGTCAGCTCTGTCTAGGTCCCATTCTGACATGCTATGGTGGAAGTTGCAGTCATCTCAAAACCTTGCCAGCACTGGTAGTGAGCACTCTCTCCAGGCAAATATCTTGACTTTTTAACACCTTGGACTTTAACACCAGCAATCTCTGGAGGGGGTTCACATGTCACATCTGAAAAGAGACACTGCTGCAATCAAGTTTGCAGTCATTGAGGTGTTCCCCTATACAACTGACAGTTAAAGGAATCAACCTTGAAACAATTTCTGTTTACATTTTGTGCCTCAGGTGGGTCACAGCTCCAAGAGTTCACTACTGAAAAAGCAATGAGGTGTGACAGTGGCAGCAGAGTACTCTTTCTGCAACTCTCAGGAGATGGCAGGGTCAATGAAAACTTGTAGAAAAATGCAGTATTTCTGTACCTACACCTTAGGGTACAAGAAGCCACACCAGCCTTCCTGTGTGCCCATGGTCCTCCCCAGGAAGCCCTGGCATACCTGGAAATCACAGGGGTAGCAGACAAGCTGGTGCTCTATTGAATAGCAGAGCTCTGGAGCACCAGCAGTGATGGAGGAGCTCGTCAGCCTGCACTGCTCAGGGATTATTAAGTACAGTCAGCTCCATGGAGGTGTGTGAAAGACAAGTAGCACTCGCTCACCTTGCAGCCACAGATTGAAGCAGAGGACAGGAGCACAGCTCCTGACAGTTCCTCATCACCGGAACGCTCTTCCCAAATCCATAGCCCCAGCAGATCTTGCACAGCCTAGATCCACATCTATGCTGGGACCTGCATCAGTCAGAGTGGAGCCCTGGAGAACAGCTGTTTCTCTTCCCTACTGCTTCTTCCATTCTGATACTGCCTGACAGGTATGAACAGGAGTCCTTACATGTCTTTCAACCAAAGGCTACTGAAATGGCAGACTTTGGAGAATAGCAGTATTATGAAGGAGAATGACAAAGCAGCACATTTTAGGGCCCGCTTCTTCAAGATGCTTTTGCTGCTGCTTTAAATATCCTTAGTATTTCTAGAAGAAACAAACTAAATTCAAGTGCTGTGCAAATAAAGTGCACACAAGGGAAACAACTTTATTGCTTATTGTGTTTCAGGGGCCAGTAAAAAAGGTGTCGTAGCAGCCAAATTAAAGCAAGTCACCTACTGGCTCCATTGGCCTGACGCACCTACATGCCTGAGTTGACATTATTTAAATTCATAATATAAAAGACTAAGAAGGATCATAAGACTACTTAGCAGTAAAACCTATACCTTCACAGAAGGGTGGTGCCTTCCAATTTCCTTCTCTGCGAATAATTTCAGGGGGACCAACAATCAGGAACCCTGCATCACACTGGTAGTGAATTGTTTTTACCAGGCTCATAAATTCCCTTGTTTCTGCTCTCAGTTTGAGCATTGGCAACTTTTGGAATACTTCCACATGGCATTTCTGAAAAGATACGGAAAGCTGATGCTTGTGCTAATGTGATAGATGTAGAATGAGTGTAGTGTTTCCACCAAACAGATTACTTAGAAAGCTTTTTCTAACATCAGCATAGTCATCTGCTGACAGTGAATTTTATATAAGGGGTAGAATACAGAAGATTAAATAAGTTATTCCTCTAAACAGGCATGGACTTCAGTCACTGGGATATTTAGATCCTGTTTCTAACCATGCCAGAAAATTTTAATAAAAGGCTTTTGTCCCTTAGTAGACCAAAGTGCTTTCCATCACTGAGGCACCAAAGCAACTCCTAGTCACTAATGGATTCCACAGAAAATAAATCTTTGGATTATGAGGATGTTCCCAGGACTCACCTGTCAGAGATATGAACTGAACAAAGATTGTAAGAATACAAAGGAATATATAAGAGCTAAACTGCATTCAAAAAGTCAGTCTTGCATCCAATCAGGACTGTTCTGAAGACATTCATGAGGGATGAAAAGATTCCACAGCAAAATATAGATTTATTGATCCTTACTAGTCAACCTCCTTTTTAAAATTCTTTTCAATTTCATTCCTAAATGCACTTCAAAAGAAGTATTTTTTTTATATTACCCAAGCATGTTGGAGTTGAAATACAGTTTCCCATAGAACAAGTTGTCTCTGATGGTCCATCTAACACATATCCAGAACAAGAAACATACTGAAGTCTAGTGCCAGACAGATAAATTGTTTTCTCTTCCTTTTAAATTTTTAAGTTTTGATTTTCCAGTTTGGGAACATCAGCACATTCTAGAGGCTGTGGTGGAAAATATGGTCTTTCTATAAAAATACAGAAAAAACAGATATATAATAATTGAAGACAATGACTATTCCAATGACATATGCCATCTAAAACTAAAGGAAAAAAGTCTTATAATCCAAATATATGTTAAAATATCCAAATATATGTTAAATGTCTGGATGGGAAGATGAAGGAATAGCTAAGATACACAAACCAAACCTCCTCTCTTTTTTCTGTCTCCTACATGACGTTTCTCTCTTTTCCTTTGAACCAAATTAAAGCCATTTTCAGGTTCATACCAAGGAGATACAGTTACAGCTTAGCACCAAGAAGAGGGAAAATTTCATAGGCAGAAACATAACCAAAACAAAACCAAAACACACAAAACTCCAAACCAAACAAATAAAAACAACAACAACAACAACAAACCCAACCCCACAACAGATTGCAACAACTACAAATACATAATCAATAACACTGTTTTTTTCACCAGGATGCTATTAAAGGCCCCCAGTCAAAACTGAGACTCTATTCTGCAATATATGAAGCAAACAACACACAGCTCTTGAGGGACTACCTGAAAATTTTATATACCATCTTAGTTATCTATGTCTATGTAAATAAAAAGACTTGCTGTCCAGCAAGTTAACTGTATTTTCTTTATCAACTTAAGTTCTATTGCTTCTCTGCAGTTACCTGTTCATGATAATCTTAATATAGTATCATTATCCTACTAATGATGAATGTAAATGGATAACACAGAAATTAATAATAACATAAATAGAAAAAAAAATACACTACTGACCCACACTGTGAGGTGGTAATTGACATTTCCTTTCTATACATATTTATTTCATTCACACTGATGAGGTGGAAACTCTTCAGACAATAAAAAAGTTATTTTACTCCCATGCTTGTAATTTCTTCCAACTGTTACCTGTTGAGCATCAGGCAATTGAGGTGGAGGCGGGCACGTAACTCTCCTTGGCTAAGAACACATATTCATGTCATAGTAGAATAAAACTTTAAGTTCGTCACAGATTACAACACAACCAAGAAAACACTGGCGTTAGATAATGCTTCAATAGCTATCTCAAACTTAATATCATTATCATTTTTTTTCTGCTTCAGAAACACAAGAACTGTCCTCAGATGCTCAAATGCTTTCACACTGATAAAAAGACAGCCACAGTTGCCTACGCCAATCTAAGCTAGAGCTTCTTGTAGTTTCTCCTTTCCCTTACACGCCTCTGCACACTCTTGTGTGCTTTGAACTACATTAAAAGTATCCTACATAAAAAGAAATTGTATGCAAATCCAAAAACATACCTTTACATTCAATCTCTGGTAACCTTTTTCCAGACACACAAGTTGCCCATTTAACACTTTTGTCATCTGATCTACATATATAATGTATAACTCCATGGAACTCAGTCTCTTTTTTTGGCTTTGGAAGATGATCACTGGACACAACCTCAATATCCCTTGCAAGTACACACCAAGGATATGGATCTGAAAAAAAAAATAACAAAAATAGCTAAAAACTAGATTTAATTCAGATAATACATACATGCATATTCACCAATGAAGAGGTCATGGCTTTCCTAATGCATGTCCATGTGTAAATGTTTTGTTTATTTACTGGAGTTTGAAGTAACTCCTACAATTCCTAGATTACAGAAACGGAGTGACTTTTTTTTCTTCCAGCTATCTAAAATAGACTGTTCCTGCTCATAAAGCAATTATTTTTATGTTGACAGGATCCCTCTTGCTGAGTGCAGTAAATAATTTAAGCACTAAGCATTCTTTTCTTTCCTAGAACTATAAAAAGGTAGCAAAATGAGCAAGAAGGGAAACCTTCTTTTGCTTGTAGAAACAGGGTCATAAAGGAAGTTCTATTCTGCACTGAATATGTATCAGGTGGTTTCCTGTGGAAGTGTATCCAAGTCATAATCAGGTCTTGTGTCCTTGACTGGTGATTCTGAGTCAGAACACAATCCACTTGTGAAAATTAAGCAGGATGTCTTTTGTGCTAGATTCAATCCTCACCATAAATGTAAATAAATGTACAGTGTACTCAAATTACTGATGTATATAAAAATCACTTCTGAAAAAGGGGGGAAACAAGAAATGGATATATCATAAATGATATTCTGCTAAAGATAAGTGAAGAAGTGCCGAAGAAATTTATCCTAGATATAATTCCTTGTCCAGTATCACCTTTTTCTTAAATTACTGACTCCAATGTAATGTTTTGGTTTTTTTGTAGAAAATGGTTTTGCTTTATATCTTTTTAAAATATATTATTTCATTCAATTTGTGCACTGCAAAATTAAATGGGAAGATAATAAACCAGAAGTAACTACTAATCAATTTTATCCACATAATAATGGCAAGGATAGGATAAGTCTAGCACATTGTGGATATTTTTATTTTTAATTCCCAGTAACATTTTAAAAAAGCAAAGCACTATGCAGAGACATAAAACTATAAGTAATTAACACAACAGACATGCTATTGTATTGCAGTTATGTCCCAAGTCTTCTGAAGTGTGTTATCAGGGAGGAACACTGGAAAATGGGTAAAAGACACTGTACACCAAATACAAGTGCAATACAGCAGCTTACTTAATTTCCATACTAATTATTCATATGATAACTCATCCAAAATCACATTTCCCAATATTGCACTATCTGACTCATAGCAAGGGGTTATAGGGACTATGTGCTATCTTTTCGATTTTCACAGTTTTTGCACACCACAGAGGAACACCAGAACAATACATTAAATAATAAAATACCAGAGAAGGAAATGTTTTACAGGTGTGACTTGTGGTGGTACATAAGAAGCTAAGACATCTTCAAAGATAGTTTTTAGGTGAGTAATGCAATGAGAATATTACATTTATGTTTCTGATATGGATGGCAGAGACTAATTCAGAGGAATGGAGCGTGGGAGTTTCCTCACATCTATTTACCAAGAATTTGCCAGCAATTTTTCTGGATTAAAATTTTGCCACAGACCTGCTGTTCTGTACTGATCTCAAGTATGAACTTGCTGTTAGTGATTGTCAGGGACCTGTACAATGGTTTACTATTCTGCATTATCAGCTCTACTGAATCGACAAATCTGATAGACATTCAGCGTCTGTGCTTCCTGCAGCCACAGATAAACACGCTGTCTCTTCTACTCAAGGGGAGATTGATCCATGACAACATTTCACTTGGTCTGTCCAGTTTTCCCTGGAATCAGGGAAAGCACCTGCTTTGCTCTTCTGGTGAGTACTAGGCATCAACAACTGGTTTGCCAAGCCCAGGTGCTCCTGCCTGTGGCAGATGCCTTCAGTCTATGCCAGTAGAATAACCTTCACCATTGAGACTCAAAAGACAGAAGCACTGACCATGACCAGTGACATGAAACCTGCAGAAACTTGTCTCCTTTTTTGCTAACAATTTACTTTGCAGGTATTTAGTATGTTACCTGTAAGTCTCTCTTGTTCATTTGCAGATGTTTAACAATACAGTCCATAAACTATTTAAATTACCATAACATCTTCCCAGTTAATAACTGGTCCAACTCCATGCCATGCTGCAAACATACTGCATGATGTCTGCTTATTTTTTTCAGTCATTTTGCAGAAAATCCTCAGGAGTAGGAGGAGCAGAACAAGGAGGAGCCCCTCTCCTCAACAAACTTCCTCCTTTGTAACAAGCAGGAGTTTTATTGTCTGGGATACATCTGTGAGCCACCCTAGCTGACTCCAGACTGCTAATGGCCTGCAGACCATGGCAGGCTTATGATTCTGACCCAGTGAAACCAGGACAAGATCCTTCTCTGAGACTCCATATGTTCAAAGCCTGACTTCCACTGCACTGAAGGAGGGGTAGGTAGAGTTTTTGCCTTTCTGGTTTGGAATTGGCTAAATGTGGTTAAAGCTGGATGCAACTGCTGGCACCAGGGGAAAATCTCCTGCTACAGCCAAAGGTATGGGGAAAACTCAAAGCCCTTGTAGCAGATAAGGGGTTGGAATCTTTATCTAGTGGGACATCCAAATCAGTGGAACCCCAGGCATGCAGCAGCACCAGGAGAAAGTGCCAGGTGAGAGGAATACTCTTTGCTGAGATGGATGAAGGACCCCATCTGCCAACCTGACATGTACCCTGGGTCAGTTTGCTGCTTGTCAAGATCTCCAATTCAGGATAGTGTAGAGAGAATCCTGAAGTTTATCCAATCCTTAGGACATTAATGCCTGCTGCTATTCCATGAGGTCACCAGTGATGCTGCCAAGGGGCACCTGGAGTGTATCAAGCTTGATTACATGGCTCTAGAGATGATGGTCAAGGGCTTGAGGCCCAGATGGTTTTCTCCCTGATTCTGTTAGTGGTTCTGTTTGTTTATTTTGATGCTCCCTGTAAACCCGGGGCTTCATTTGTACTGTTGTTTTCTGTTTCCCACCTAAGCATGAACATCCATGTTCTCTAGTGCAATCTGCTTGTGCACTACCGGCAGGTATGTTCAGTTTTGCAGTGCTGGGCTACCAGTCTGACTAAGCTGCCAAAAGAGATAGCGTTATCTGAGCTTGGGCATGGTACTGCACAAATGAATCTTGCCCTGCAGTGGAGATAATCTGTTCAGATTTGCAATGACATGTCTGGAAAATACTGCTTCAGTGTTTGCAGCTATGCTCTGCTGGATCATACAGATGTGTTCCTGCTGGAATCATCTGTCTTATCAGATTTGATTTCTTGATGGCTTCTAGTTGGACATACTCCTTGAGTACAGGCTAATAGTTTCTCTCCTTGAAACAGGTTATGATTCCCATGTATATATTTCCAGCTTTTCATTTCCCTGTCCCAGAGGCTGCTGTTTCTTCTGAAGTTCTGGGACATTATATTCCATTAGAACTGGGAAATGATGGTGTGAGAGAAGTTTGCAAGCTAGTGGATGAATCATAGACTCATAGAATGGTTCGGGTTGGAAGGGACCTTAAAGATCATCTAATTCCAATCCCCCTGCCACAGGCCAGGGACACCTTCCACTAGACCAGGTTGCTCAAATGCCCATCCCACCTGCCCTTGAACACTTCCAAGGAAGAGGCATCCACAACTTCTCTGGACAACCCTTCCAGTGTGTCACCCCCCTCATAGTGAAGAACTTCTTCCTAATTCCTAATCTAAATCTACCCTCTTCCAGTTTAAAGCCATTACCCCTCATCCTATCACTACAAACCCCTGTAAAAAGTCATGTCTAATCACATAAACTAAATGCAAGCACAGTTATCTGTATAATTCATGTGCCCAGATAAGCAGGAAAATAAGCAAACTGCCCTTCCCACAGCTGGGTGAGGAAAAACACCCATTAGTAAATAGCAATACTTAATGATAAAATGTATGTGGCTAAGAGATAATGTGGGTGTAGAGACAATATGTACAACTGAGAAGATTTCCTAACAGCTGTCATCACTGCTCTTGGGCAACTGGTCAAGGCTGATGTCCTGAGTTCAGCTATGATAGGGTTAATTTTCACAATCAGCTGGGAGGGGACACGGCCAAGATAGCCAATTGAACCAGCCAATGGGATATTCAATGCCATGCTGACATTGTGCTTGGTATATAAGGTGGTAGCTGGTCAGGGGAAAGGTGAACAGTTTGAGCAGGCAGCTGGGCAGGGTGACAGATTCCGAGTGGTGAGCAGTTGCATTGCACATCACTTGTTTTTATATATCATTTCATTACTGTTACTGTTGTTTCTTCTCTCTTTGTATTCTATTAAACGCTTCTTATCTCAACACGAGGGTTACCTTTTTTGCCCACTTCCCCTTCCTATCCTGCAAGGTGGGTGAGGACTAAGCGAGCAGTCATGTGGTGCTTAGTTGGTGTCTGGGCCTAAACCATGCAGCTGACTAAGATGATTGTCTCAGAAGTTTCAGGACTCTAACTCCCAAAGTGATGAAGTAGGAAGCACCATGCATCACACTGCTGTTTTGTACTACTACAAGACCTGTTTTTCTCATCAAGTCTTTTTCATTCTTCTACACTTTGAAACCATTTCCATGGTTTATGGAAAATTCCATGATTTATGGAAATATGGAAATATTGTTCCAAGTCTTTTTGCAGTATGGTACTGCACCACACTAGGACTTTTTTGAAGTTTGCACTGTGGTCTTGAAAAGTTTGTATGACTGAATGTACACTTTAATTTTGTTCTGTATTCCTCCCAGTGCCCAAGGGATTTAGTGAATTCAAATGATTAACAAGTATTGGCAGTCAGGTCTTTGTTTTTTCAGTTTGCATGCCAAGTGTTAGCAGGATTCAATTTAAAATGGTTGAGATAATGATCTCCTTGTAGCATGTTTCTTTATCTAGCCTGTAACAGCCCATTTTTCTCTCAAGCAGTCAAGGTACATGCCATGGAAGCTTTCAGAGCAGATAAACAATGAAATCCAAATGCTGACTGATTTCTTCATACCTGTGGCAAATTTAGCTTTGAAAGAATATTCTCAGATTTAAACAGAGAAGTGCACATTTTTAATTAGATTTCTGTTAAAAGTATTTGTTAACTGGAAAACAATAGGCTCCATTGGCTTCAAAAGGAAACACACATCATAGTTTTGAATGATACTCAAACTGAACTGTGAAACCAGTTTGATTTTATATTGTATTTTCATGTAACTATTTTATAGTTGTAGCTACAGTTCAGTACAATAGTTAATCAATTTTAGTGAGGCTTTCACTTTAGCATTCAGAAGATATTCTCTCACCTTATGTTATTCTAGAACCATTCAAAGGTATTTAAACCAGTGATTCCCTTTCCAATATTTTTTCCCCACAGTGAATGCAAAGAAGCATTAGGAATTCTTGATTGGAAGACTTCTTTCTCTGGAGGTCTCTGGTCCAACCTCCTGCTTTACTTCTACCACCAGCACTACCTCAGGTCAGCTGTGGCACTGTCCAGATGTCTCAAAACTGCTAAGGGTAGAGAAGGATGTGTATCTATACATCCATCAGTATAATTTTTCAAAGTTTGTATTTCCATTTTAAATTCTAAAACTATTGCAATTATACAGAGAGAATTAATGGAAGAGAGTGGGAAATGGTCTCTTATTGAGAAATTTTGTTTCAGTTTAGAAAGTTTCACAGCTATGCTGGTGGTCTTCTATCAAATTGTTCAGGATATGTTCTAAACCCTTTTGAAATCAGTAAGCATCAGGGACAAAGCACAGACCTAAGTGTGGTCACAGCCACTGGCTTTAGGATCAGTGGAAATTTTCCACACGGGTACTTTTCTACCATAGAGTTCTATTGCACCAAAGGTGAAACATCTTGTGGAAATGTGTCAACACTGATGAAGCTTTCAAAGAACATTAAATATCTTTCTGCTTTTTTTTTCTAGACAGTTTGGTTGCCTGCCTTGTCACTCCTCAGCAGACCACCTATAGGCTGCAAGGTTTCCAGATTCCCTTTGGAAATGAAATGACATGTAGCAGGGTTTCACTTCTGTTAGGTAGTTTTTTGAGCCTGTTGGCATTTCATCCTCTCTGCTGGATGGAGTTGTTTAAAGGTTAGCAGGTGAGCACTAATTGCTTTCTAGATCAGGCATTGATCAGACCTTCTGTGGGTAGATCTACTGTATGACATCTGTAATATCAATATAAAGGGTGAGAGGAGATGCTTTCTTCTAGTTTGTGGTGTTCTGCCTCTTCTCAGGCATGGAGTAAACACTGTTGTACATGCTGGGATGCAGAATGAACCTGGAGTATATTAAACTGAGCAAGAAATAGGTGTCATTTTAAGCAGAGCATAATTCTAGGCCTTTGAAACAAGAGATATTTTTGAGCATAAAGAAAAAGTGTGCTTTTAGGTATGCTATTTGGATAGTAAAAAATGATGAGGTAAATTAATTTATAAAAGTTTGTAAAATTTTAATGTATCTATACTACTTACTATACACAATTTCTTGCCTGTCTAATCAGAAGAGAGACTCATGACTGAAGATCTCATTATATATTATTTAACTTTTATAGTTTTAATAATTGGACATTTCCACAGTGACTTATGTAAAGAGCTGGTCTTAAAAGGATTGCTTATTCTTAGGGAACAATCTCTTCTTCATGTCTATTGTATCTCTATTCCATCTCTTTCCTTCAAAACTTAACATTTTTTAGTATCCTATTCTTAGTATATGCTGGTGTTTTTACTGTATAATAAAGCATTTTGTCTACTTGAATTAAAAGCCATTGAATTAATAGTAATTGTAGAAGAATAATCAACTGTTGTCATTTCTTACTAATTCAGAAACTCTTATACCGAGAATATGGGTGGTGTGTCAGAAACTGCCCCTTTTACTGCAAAGGGAGAAATAGTAAGTGCATTAAATTGACACAAGTGAAGTTTTTGCAATGGAAGGGATGAAATTTTTCTAGTAACACTAGAAAGAAGCATGGCAATGAATTGTGTGACAGCCTGTTATCAGCACGTCAGCACTTGCAAATTTGTTTCTGGTATCAGGATAATGTGATTTTCTTGGATGAGCTGGGTTAACCAAAAGCAAGTTGCTTTTAAGTCATTTCACACTTTCTTGTAAAATTCCAACTTATCCCTAGATCTCCCTTTCACAACAGATTTCTTTGTAGATTGTTCATTTCAGATCAGATTATCTGAAAAAGTTACAGGGAAACATCACACCAGATAGAAGCAGAGAATCTGTGGCAGCAGTTACAGGCAGAGATATGGTTTCTTACATCAAAAGGACTATAACGACATTCTGAAGGTGTTTGTGAATAGTCAGCATAAATTTATGAACACGTCTGAACAACCTGACAGCCTTCTACAATGAGATGACTGCCTTGGCAGATGAGGGGAAAGCAGTGGATGTTGTTTATCTTGAGTTTGGAAAGGCTTTCAACATTGCCTCCTGTAACATTCCTCTTAGACAAGCTGATGAAGTATGGGGTAGATCACTAGACAGTGATTGAAAACTAGCTGAACTTCTGGGTTCAGATAATTGTCAGCCCTTCTAGAGGCCAACCACTAGTGGTGTGCCCCAGGGGCCAATACTGGGTCCAATCCTGCTTAACATCATTAATGACCTGGATAACGGGGTGGTGCACTCTCAGCAAGTTGGCAGATAATGCAGAACCAGGCCAAGGAGGTTGGTGATGATAATTAACAAGATGAATGCACTGCCTTTCAAAGCCCTCTGACAGGCTGGAGCATGGAGTCAGCAGGAATCTCATGCAGTTTAGCAAAGGGGAATGCCAAGTCCTGCACACGGGAGGAATAACCTCATGAAGTTTAACAACAGGAAATACAAAGCCCTGGACACCAGGAGGAACAACCTCATGCATCAGCATGTGCTGAGGGCTGAGAGGCTGGCAAGCAACTCTGCAGAAAAGGACCTGGAGGTCCTGATAGACAAGTTGATCATGAGCCAACAGTGTGCCTTTGCCACAAAGAGGGCCAGCAGCATCCTAGGCTGCATCAGCAAAGGTGCTTCCAGCAGGACAAGGGTAGTGATCTTTCCCCTCTGCTCAGTACTGGTGAGACACAATCTGGTCTGCTAGGCCTGGTTTGGGGCTCCCCAGTGCAAGAAGGGCATCGACATACTGCAACATGTCCAGCAAACAGCCTCAGCAATGACTAAGGAACTGGAGCAGGTGTCATAACAGCAAAATTATATCTTCTTTACATAATATTTTTTTGTTTGGTTTATTTGCTTTTAGTTACTATTTGGTTTTGTTTATTATTTACTTTGATTGATTTATTTACTTTCTAATTTCACTTGAAAAATAAATTTTATTATGTAAAGGAATAACATATCAAGCCAAAGCAAGAGAATACAAACAGTGATTATATTTTTTTAACCTGTGTTCTTTTGAGAAGTGTTTTGTCTGTGAAGTGTGATAGTACCTCTTTTTTAATTCAAGAAATGGTGAAAGATTTCAATGTTTTGAAAAGTGAAGGAGGCAGGCATGCCTTAAGTACTACCATCATACAGGTGATGTATGACACTGAGTTTGGTTTTAGAATGAGCTGCCATTACAACAAGATTGAGCACATAATATAATAATTATGAAAGTGAATATTTAATTTTTTGTGATATAGTTTAAGAAACATTTTGCTTTTCTTTCTTATTAAGAAATATCTTGCTATTCTTTGGATATCTGTGTCGGAAAGACATGTCAGGGAAAGATGGGGAAGAAGCAAGAAAATGAGAAGTGTAACAGACCTCCAAAAGACCTAAAGCCAAATGTTAAGCTTTAACTTTGCCCCCAGATGGCAGCTAAAAAGAAGCAGCACACTTTTAAGACACAGGATCCTACAGGCACAGCTTAGCCTTATCAAAAGTAACTCCTTGGCCTCCCCTGTGCCAGCACAGGTAAACAAATAAAGTGAATCCTAACCTAAGTGACCTGCTTCTGGTAATACACTCTGTCTTACGGTCACGCTCTACTGCCAATGTTTGCATTAAAAGGTCCTAACATAAATTATTTATAAACTCTATGAACAACCTTGTCCTGAAGAAGCAACCTATTTTGTCCACTTGTGATGGATTGCTGCAGATTTGCCCCTTTACGATTGTATGTTTACATAAAGAATGAAGCAAAATTGAAGTGCCATCAAAGATCTCTTCATTATGTGCTAGAAAAACCTGACTTGGTATCTGCTGGTGGTATGAAGTTTCTGGTCTGTCTCTTCTGCACGATAAGCATGCAAAAACTAGATTAACCATTGCTTTTCTGGAGACATAAAGACTTACGATTTCTGAGGCTTGTTATCTCTCCCTCTCTGGGTGCCTGTGGACTTGGCTGGCTACTCACTATTAAATTTGTGGAAAAATTGCCATTGTTATGGTGACAGGTAGCAACTGGTGGTTGCAATTGTGCTTGCACCTTCATTTGTGCAAGCACTGCTCCTGCTCCTGGATACAGGGTACCAAAGGAGCCAGAGGGAAAGAAGGGATCTTCTCTGGGGTCCCTAGCTAGCCTGCACAGTGTTGGTATTTGGGAACTGCAGTTGAGCTGTGAAATGCCAGCATAGTGGGCTCAGTTCCCCTTCCAGTACTCTGCTTGAGCCTGATCATCTTTCTAGCTTTCACCCAAGTTATTATAAATTTCTTTTGAGTGACTTCATCTTGGTTAGGCCTCAGGACAGCAAGAAAGACCACATAAGTCTGCATTTGATTATGCATCAAAAGTGCTAAAATGTTAGCTAAATTGCTTCGGAAGTGTTAGAAGGGCACAAGGAAGCACAAGGAGAAAAACGTATGAAGCAAGAATACAGATGACAGACAGTAAAGGTGTCAAACACCACAAGAGAGGAGTGCATGGAAAAGTGACAGCAGAACTCTGTCTCGGGCTGTTACTGACCTATTTGTGCAGAACTATGCCTTATAAGTCCTTAATTTCCTGGAAAGATGCTATTTATCTTGCTAGTATGTCCCATAGCTGATCAGAAGTAGTCTATGGTTACTGTCTGAGCCTATTTCTGAGTGTGAGAGACAACATGTATTGAAATTCCACCACACTGAGTTCTTTCAGAGGTGGCAGCCAGTCTTAGCCAAACACATTACAAAGAGGAGGTCATCACTTTTGTGTCCCCAAAGTAACCTCTCATTAGTTACCCAGTGTTCTATAAAGCTGTAAATGCCTCTTGCTATCTTGTGGATATTTATGAGACTGAGTGTCCTGGTGCAGAAAACATCAGAGACTTTTCATTCCTGTATATTTTATTCTTCATTTTAGCCTCTCTTTAGTTGTATTTGGCCAAAGATAAGACTAAATAAAAATCCTGAACAGATTCAATGCAGTACTTGCTTTAGCATCTCTTGACCTTTTATGAAATGGTAAAATGAAAAACTTAGATCTGAACCATTTGAAATCTAGCATGTCTGAAATCTAGGAAGCTAGAGCTGTGAAAGCAGAAGAGCTTGACATGTCCTCTTGCTCTAAAGGTATCACTAAAAATGAGAACTCCAATTATTGTTTTTACAGAAGCTCAAAACCCTTGTTGGACCTACCTGGAAATAAAGCATTTTGCTGGGTTTTTTTTCTAATTCCCATTGCTACTGCTCTTACTACCTCATCCTCGAGAGCTCCCACTGGGCATGTGTTCACTATGATATTGGAAGGTCCTTCTGACAGAACACTCCAGAGGTGAGGTCACCATCATTGGATACTGGTACCTTCACTCCTCAGTTACAGTCTGATGGATAAAATCACTGCATAACGGTACCTGTATTCAACTGTTCTCAGTTTTACTTTTTTATACACCCTCTTATGCAATATTTTTTTCAAGTTTCTCTTAGCCTGGTCTCTCTCATTTTCCTGGAGAAACTTAATGAATCTGGTTATGCTTCACTTCATTGGCACTGGCTCTTCTGTGCTACTTTTTCACATCTAACCCAGAAGTGATGAAGTGAAGGAAGCCCAAAAAAGATAGGAAGATGGAGATATCAGTAAAAAGTAGAAGCTGTTGCAGAATAGGCTGAAGTATTGTTTATTTAATGTATAAATGAAATCTGTAAAGTTAGCTTCACCCATATGCCCCTTTATTTATAGAAGATGATATGTTGGTTGTTGGAGACAGTCTAGTTTACCTGGTGCCTTCATGAGAGATATTTGCAGACTGAGAATTTAGTATTTAAAACCACAAAATCCCTTACATTTAGTTTTACATCCAGTTGCCTTCCTCTTTTTATCTAAATTAATAATTTATTTGAATTATTTATTTTTTGGAATACGCTTATCTCTGCACACAGACACTTTATCAAACCACAAATTGTGTATTTGTATTAATGAGATGATTTATGGGTAGGATTTTCTGTCCAGTGTCAGAGTATCTCCAGTGATTATTTCTGTCATCACATGCTTCTGTATCTTTTGGCTGACCTTGTGTAGGCATTGTCTTTCATTAATAAGCATCAGTCAGGAAAATCATGACTTGCAAATTGCATGCTCCTTCAGCAATTACAAGTCATCAACTGTTGATGATTACAGAGAGAACATAAAAGAATGGCCTTGTGAGTAAGGCTTTTCTACAGGACTCAGAAAAACTATTTTAATTTGTGGTTCTGCCACTCACGTCTTATGTGGTGGAGAACTGTGTGTGTTCAGAATCCAATCTGTATAAACATGATAATGATAATTCCTCCACTTTGTATTTTCCTTGCTATTGCATTGCAACCTTTTCAGAAAATGCTATAGCTTTGCTAAAAGCTAAATTTACACAATGACTGGAACCGTGGTCTGTGTGTTACTTTGGGTCCACAGTAATGCAAAGGAACGTGTTAAAAGCAGCAAATTATCCCTTTTTTTTTTGCATATATTCAGTGGAAAATAATAGATGGGCCTGCTGTGACTTATCCTGGCAGCATGGCATTAATGTGTTGTAGTCATACACACCAGACATTTCTAATTTCCTGTTGTTTATCCAGAGAATGACTCCAAGAATCAGAGAAAGACAGTGAAGAAAATACTTCTTCATCAGACTCAATCATCCATAAATATTGGTGAAATAGATATGTGTCTGAACCAGCAACCCTTTCTTAACCTTTTGTCAATGACAACGTGCTGGCCCCTGGACCAGGACAACTGTAACTGTGTGGAGTGAGTGGAAGATTGGTGCACCAGTTTGGAGAGTGTGCCTACAAGGTTTACATGCATTTCCTGAAATGATGTGCAATGTCAGAAATCCATGCTGCAAGAGTTAACAAGATTATTAAGTATTATACAGAATCCCTCCAAAAAGGAAGGGATCTAATATCTACTTATACTAATTTAATCTGAAGCTTCATAATGAAACTAAATCACATTCTACATATCTTTTCCATAGTGAACAAGAATAAAGCTCTATTTGCATCGCTAGAAATTCATGGTATTACACCCAAAAAATAATTGCTGACTTCCCAGGGAAAGCTCTCAAAATTCAAACATGAAATAAAAACCCAAGCTATTTCACCTTCAAGATCCTTTGGAATGCTTAATTTGACTGATCACATTCTCCATATCCAGAAGTTGTCAAGAGCTAACTTCCAGAAAACTAATAAAAAGGCTGGACAATTATACTATCCCACACTTGGGAAGAATATCCTTTCCTGACCCCTGAACAGTCAGCATCAGACATGAAGTAAGATCCTTGTGTCCTTTGTTTGCATATTCAGAAATACTGGCAACGATCAGTGGGGCTTAGCTGACTTTCTCCAGAAAGTGAGAATTCGTGCTGTTTCTCCCCAAATCTGAAGAAATCCCTATTGCTGTTTGTTTAGAAGATCTTTTAAAGCACTTTGTGGGAGAAAAATATTAAATATACAGACTGAGAATTGAGAAGTTTCACACATAAATAAATTCTGACAAGACTGGACCAGAAACAAATGCTCATGTTAGTTTAACATTCTAGCCTGGCAGTCCATGTGAAAAGCTGACAGCCACTTGCCTGGCTCCGACTATTGGAAAGTGTTAAAGAATTTTCAAAATTTGGCAGCACTTTAGGGCAATTGCAATAGTTGACAAGACAGAACTTGATCGCTGGTGGTTCCTGAAGGAGGTTCTGCACACAAAGTCATGGTTGAATGAAGACTGAAGCACTTATAAGTCTGACTTAAAACTTGTAACTCTTATTGGCGTAATATCCAAGACTTCAGGCTGTTGTAGTTCTAGATCATTAGGTCCAGAAAAAACATTTGACTCGAGATTCAACTTTTCAATTTTTTTTTTCATTTTTGATAGCTTTTTTTTTTTCCACTGAATGAGATGGTAGAAGCAAAAAAAAATGGTTGATGGATATGGTGTGTAGCATCTTGTTAAATCATGCATGGATAGCATTGGAGTTGCTCCAATTCTGTGTAACTGAGGACCTCCAGAGGAGCAATCTTGACTGAGTTTATGGCATCTGCAGCAGGAGGCAGTCGGGAGACTGAGCAAGGAGCAATAAACCACAAGGATTTAAGGTGTCAGCCTGAACTTTGGAAGCAGATGCTTGCATTGACAGGAGTTGAAACAGCCCCAGCATCAAAAAGAGCACCTACTGAACCAACATAAGGAATAATGTTGCACAGTCTCTCCTTTCACCAGCCATGTGGTCCAAGAGATAAGTTTGCAAGGAAGCTGCAGAAGTAGTTTAAACCAAAATAATTGTTATTAGGTTTTATGCCTTGACATGATCTTTCTATGGCTATCTGAAATGTCCATTTTCCTATCTTTCACTGTTTTGCACTCTCAGAATAGTTCATTCTATCTTTATTCTGTATTTATCTCCATGTTTCTTTTTGGTTTTTTGATTTTTTTTTCCTGTGTTGTTATAGTCCTCCTGCTTCTCCCTGATAAGCTGCTTTCACATGAGTCCTCTCTTTCCAAGCATATCCATCTTTCTTGTCTTCCTTGAGCTCTCGCAACCCTGTCTGCTGTTCCAGATCCTTCCAGATAACTGTCTATGATGGATCCTGTACTCAGAACAGCCTCCCTTCCCAATCTCTTCCACTACCCCTCAAGACATCCTTCATGTCTTCCCATCACTCATGTATCCCACTGTACATGACGCTTGACTAAGCCTGCAATGGGAGAGGTTATAGGCAGCGGTGAAAACCAAGTCAGCTTGGGGAACAGAAATCCCATTTAAGGTGCAGTGAATCTTTCCTAATCCTAGAACGGTTGCTATCAGGCTGCAGGGTGATGGCTCTACTGGGAGACGCTGTGTGCTGTGCCAATGAGACTGAGCATTCACTCAGAATTCCTTCAAATAACTTGGATGTGCTGGAATTGGAGTGGGTCTCATTGGTATTGATGGACTTCAGTGTCTAAGAGCCTGTCAAAACTAATTTTAATGAACTGAACCCTTCTTAAAGTTGAAATTACTTTAATAAAAGTTCTGGGGAGGGAAAAGTCATCAGAGATATTTTGACAGTTGCTTGAGTGGACTCTTCCTTCTCTCTCTCTGGCCAACTTAATCTCCAGGTCCAAACAATGTAATATTGTGCAATGTTTCTGCAGTTGTTCTAATGTTCAATGAAGACAAATTTCAAGGCAGTAACATGCTGCTGGCAAAATGACCGATTCCCTTCAGGCTGCTCTATCTCCAAGTCCTACTAAATTTTCTTTCTTTCAGGTCTCTCAAAGACCATGTATAGCAATACTGTCCAGAAAGGACTAGCAGTGTTTTTACAACATATTTGTTTCAAGAGTGGATTACTTAAATATACAAAATGGATTTGATTTTTGCTTTAAACTTTAATACATATACTTTCTTTGCTTTCAGGGATGTGCTGTATTTTTCAAAAGATAATATTCCAAATCAGAAATAATAATAAAAGAAATTTAAAAATCAAATGCATATGATAAAAATAAGGCAAGACAACTCAGCCAGTTTATTGTACAGGTTATTGACAGCAGAAAGTGGGGGAAAAACGTTCATTTCAGGCAAATCATTCTTCTCAATAAATACTTATTACATTCTAAGCTCTAAGAATTTTTTTCCTATATGGTTTTACTATAAGGCAGAAGACATAGTAATTTATTTATTTTTTAAATAGCTCTTTGTGTACATGAAGAATAGTGAACTTCAGGGATTCCTTATATTGGCCCACAATGTAGATTGTAGCCATGGGATTGCAGGGTGCAATGGAGAGCATCCATTCATTTGGTTTGTTTTCAGTCTGTGTGCTATGTTCCTTCAAAAAGCAAATGAGTGGATTAGAACCTCCTGAGCAGATTGTCCTTTCTCTTGGGAGTAGCTGAGACCGTTCCTGGAGGGGTCTTGAAGCCCACAGACTTGAGGCCAGAGGCAAAGAACCAGAGCCTGCAGTTCACAGGGAGACACTAGTGGGAGGCACAGGGAACAGACAAAACCCATGTGAGAGATGTGACAGAGAAAAACGAAAGGCTAAAGAGAATTATGTGGTTTCATGCAGTCCAGAAAGTTCTTGATTACACTGAAAGCATAACTACAATAGACAGAGAAAAACTGGTTTATAAGCTTTAAAATTTCTGGTTTGCCCATTTTTATTGTTTAAAGAAAGTTAGAAAGCTAAGTTTTCTACTTTCTTATCTACAGGATAAAACCTGCTTTCTTTATTTATTTATTTTAATTTTCTTTGTCTCTTTGAAAGACATACCATTCTCATCACTGAGATCACCTCAAAACTGTATCGATTTGGAGTATTTTTATAGATGGCCAGAGCGTTAGCATACAACTATTTCACTTATCTATTCTTCAAATAACCCAAGTATAAATTGACTGTATTCACATAATAAATATTAGGACATATATATAAAAGACTAATAGAGTAAAAAATCAAACAGTTTAGAATTTAGATTTTGTGCATTTCAGTTTAGTGAGTTATTACAAGGCACATTCTAATTTTCCAATTCTGCAGTCTCTCAGACACATTATAGATCTCTGATACTTTAACTCACCCCATTACACTGTCCAGGCACTGATATGCTAACATAATGTTACCGTAAGCATTGTGTTCTTACTCGGGTATTGTTGGGAATAATGTCAAACCGCAAACCATTTTGCCTGATGTGCTAAGTTTCTGAATGTGTTCATGTCCGCACATTTCCCAATTGCCAGCCCTGGCAAGAGATGTCCATTGAAAATGGCAAGATGGAAAGTGTTCCATTTGTAGTAAACTGCACGTGCCTAAATATCAAATGAGAGCAGCTTAATAAAGTACATGGGAATATGCAGTCAAGTCAAAACAGGCTGGGATTCTGTATCAGGTTTCTCAGAAGATTCAGACATTTGGCATCAGGCAGAAATCTGGGGCTTTCAGCCAACAGTTGAAGTTGTTATTCCAGCTTTCTGTCCTCTTGTGCATGATTAATTCACTCAGCTATGCTTTATTTCACAGTTCTTTCTTCCTAAGGGGTCCTACTGCCTTGCCGTAGCTTGTTCTCTCTCACTGTTGTCTCAAGAGCTGCTTGGTTTTCTTAGTGAAAGGAGAAGTATTATATCTTCATTTTTATGCTTGAATGGACTTGTGCTGACCTAGAAGTTGAGTAAAAATCTGTGAAACAGCTGACATATCTTAGTGCAACTTGTTGAAGCTTTGACAACCCTTTCATTGGACTATCCCAAGGCAGTAGGAACAGAAAAATGAAGTGACCATTTTTTATTTTATTTTTCCTTATGAAGTTTGATGTTGTAAAGCATTTGTTTATGGATAGATAATTATTAGGCAACATCTTAGAAAATAATCCCCAGTGAGACAGACAGAAACAGACTTTTCTATTTATGCATGAAACTATTAAAGTATTGTAGTGCTAGTTAACATTACAGTAGATATTGTAAGGTCTGAAAATAAGGAGTTAATAATTTAATTTTTAGATTATACCAAGAACCTTTGTACTCTATTTTAGTTCTGAACTATTTTAAAACAATTTTGAACAGTATCTGGTGTAGTTTTTTGCTTAGCTAGTTTTGAGGAAGTAATTGAGAGCTCATTCCAGTTCTAATCTTGGTGTTGGTAGAAGGGCTCATCCACTTTAGGAATTCAGCAATGACGAATCTTTCTTACACCAGTGGTCATTGTTGCAACACATTGTAACAGTATCTGCAGTAATAAATATGGTGTGCCTTCATATTTCAGGGTGACTAAAACCAACAAATTGTTTTCCCTTTCTTTTTGGTGCTCTAGTTCAGGGATAAACCCTCATAATGGCTTTTACAGTTTTATTTTGAGTTAGTAATATGCCAAATATAATTTGAAATTTATTTTACCGTGGAAAAATTATTATTTGGAGAAAACATATTTTTAAATTTTTCACACTTACTCTACTTGGAACATAACTTCTTTCAGTGATGTTCCAACATGAGTTTACCTTTCTCTTTGAGACAAAATCTCCTTTAGTCACTATCCTTGTAAAGACTGTGGTATTTTCAGAAGGAAATGACACTTGTTTGGCATATGATATGCACTGAGACACACATTTATAATTTCACAGATTCCTTGTAGAACAAGTGCTATGATGGCTGTCATGAATGGACTTTCTGTTACCACAAATCTGTCTGGCCTTGAACTTCTGTGCATCTTCTCCTCTGCTGTCTTCTCCTATGATTAATGAGTGTACATGGATAACTTCTGCATGTATGCTGTTTTTTACATTTAGGAATTCTAATTAGTTAGAAGAACCGATTCCTTTAATAGGTGCAGACAGTTATTCCACACACCAATTTTTCTGCCGTAACTGTTACACCTATGGAAGAAGTGACCACCATGACACAAGAGTCTATCAAATTTATTACGGTCTGATGAAAACATGAATAAATATTTTTTCTTTTTCTCTTTTTTTTTTTTTTTTAAATACATGAATTGCTGTTTCCAGAATCTGCATTTTCCAGGGGATCCCTAGATAGTAAGGGTTTGTTTAATCAGCTCTTTAAGGATCACTGTTCTTATTTGCATCCAAAAGAACTGACTACTGCTGCTGTTGGGAATAAACAATAGCAGTGCTGCTGTGTTTGCTCTTTCCTCCCTCTATTTATTAGTCACAGAAAAGATATGTTATCATTTACTGTAACAGTGTAAGTTCATTTTTCTGTGCTGTAGAGTGATGATAAATCTCTTCAAGATGGTACTTCTGGTACGTTTCTAACTCACAGAAGCTCTGCATTTTGAAAATTTCTCTCTCAAAATTCCCTATAGAAATAAATGGATGAGGAACATGCAGAATGCAATTTAGATACAGATTTTCTAAAAATCCTTTTTTCTTACCTTCTACTAGAATTCAGAGTGCCTTGAAACTTAATCTTTGCTGCCAGCATACGGCAGTCATGTGTATTCACCCAAGTTGACTTGGACTCCCCATCTTAAACTGGAAAGTATTTTCTTTAGCTAGTTTAGTCTACCCTTGAAATTATATACTCTCTTGTATTTTTAGTTACCCCAGGTTCCTCCTAACACTATGGGGTGTGGTTACAAATGCCCCTGTCTTGTTTTTGGTGAGAGTTTTGTACTTGTGGCATGCTTCTTCCTCTCTGGCAGGAGGCAACCCTTAGGAAAGTGCAAAACTCCCAGCACAACACGTTTTGCCCAAGATATGGAAGACCTCCAGTGTCACTTTGATCCCATTTCAGACATCCTTTTCTCGGTCTTCAGAGGTTCCAGGTGACATTGCATAAACTGCTATCTGTAGCCCCTCTTAGGTTACTCACGTCAGCCCATCTTCACTCACTTCTCTCTGGCCAACAGCATTTTACTGCCCTGTACTAACTGGCTGTGAAGCAGCAGAGATTTAGGGGGCTGCTGAGCATGCCTAGTGATCACAGTTGTCCTATAAAGAAATCCTTGCTTCAGCTTTTTGTGAAGAAGGAACTATTTTCATGTGCTCCTGCTCACTCTAGCCACTGGTTTAAAGTAATACTTCAACAAATGAAGATTAGAAGATACAGCTCAAATCACTGTAGCAAATCAACATAGGCCTTAAAAACTTGCAATAGGATTTACTTAATACTGAGGAATTAGTATTTTCCTCACTGAACTGGAGAAGCTCAATCTCTCTGAAAGGTGGTGTGTCTGAAAGACACATGAGCCTTATTTCCAAAATCTGCTTGAAAGCCAAAGAAATCCTCCGATCATGAGAAACGGTAAAAAACTACTTGTCAGTGCAAATCCCATCAGTTGCAGCTTGGTTTTACCTGTCATCTTGGATTCAAAGGTGATCAGAAGGCTTACAAGCCCCAGTTTTACATAACAATATCATCTGCAGCCTTCTCCAGTCTTGTGCCACATAGAATTTGAATGACATGAAGTAATTATAGCAAGCTTTATCAGCAAAAATCAAGCCCTTTAGGGTTTTGAAGATCAAAAGACTGTCACAAATATGATCAGTTCCATTTATCACGTTATCATAGTCTCTATTTTCACCTTGTACTTCTAAATGATGGCAAAGTCTAGTCTTGATAAATCCAGATGAAACATTTACAATTTTTATTTCATACCTTTCAGTCCTGAGATCTTAAAATCTAATGAACTGCATCATTTTTATCTGCTCACTAATGACTCTCTGGCTGACATGTTGGTAGAATAGAGTGAAGCTTGAAACCATTCCTGTGGGCTTTAAAGGTTGATCACTTATATGGGGGTGTTGATGAATATAAGTTTTGTCTGCAAAATTTGAAAGTAATATCTTTTCAGGATCTGTGTTCCCACAAACCCTTTTATATTTTTCATCCCCAGAATTGAACTCATAAACTAGTCAGCCCATCATGAATATTGAAATCATAAACAAATATAAATGAGACCATATGACAAAGCACCCTATTCTTCCCTTCCTCACACCCAGCGTGTTAATACTGCTATATTAAAACCTGGCATTTCAATCACAAGAGAGGGGCACTGCTGGTATGAAGGATGACTTAAATGGAGTAAATGTAAATGAACACTTTCTCAGCCAGACATTAAATGTGTTCCCTGTGCATCTGGTTCTTGGCCATGTGTGAGACAAATCTAAACACCATTAATCAAAGTTTGAGTAGATTTTTCCCTTTCCTCTTAGACCTTTCCATGTTTTTGATAGCTAAAAGGGTAGGGATTTCAGAGCAGGGCAAAGGTGCAAAGCCAGTGACATTTGGTGATACACCGTAACTCTACTTGGTCATCAGGGAAACAGTCCTGGTGCCTGAGCACTCAAAAAAATAACAAGGGCTAGTTTTGATAGAAAAATCAAATAACACATTTTTTTTTTTCTCAGTAAATTAACCACAGTGAGCGAAATGATGGCTGAACCATGCATCTGCAGCAGACAGAAATGGCACTTTCCTTGCACCTAGACAACACAATTTAGCCAAGCATGCGAGTTGCCTGCTGTGCTATTGCTTCATAGCCTGTGTGGCTGATGTTTTGCTTCTCTAGTTTAATTAACTCCGTGCTGGTGTTGAAATGGTCATTGACTTGAAACTGCATTTATTTACTTTGAAAATACACATGCCAGGTACACTGAACAAGGAAGCTATGGGTGCTAATAATTCTCGCCTGCACAGAGCTGAACTCCCAGATGCATTAGGGAAGGTTGTTCGAGTGCTTTGAATAGGAAAGGGTGAAGATGTAAGCAGCAACATTTCTGGTAACCTGCTTGTAGGCTTTATGTTGTAGTTTAAACAAGCCAGGAGCTGTGCCCATGCAGTGCTCTTGTGCCCGTCGGTGTCCCCCCCACCCCGGCCCTCCCTGACCGAAGGAAAAGAGGGAAAATACTACAAGCCCCCACACGTTTAGATAAGGAGATTTTAATACAACGACGCAACAGGAGAAGTAACAGCAACAACAACGTTAATAGTGCCGAAACAACACACAAACCGTGTGGAACTGAGCAGCAGCAGAGCTGGCCCAGCCGGCCCGAAGGCCCAGCCCAGCGTCCGCTCTTTGCCAGGCCCAACCCCCGCCCCTATGTATCGGGCATGGCGTCAGGAGGGCACTGAATAGCTCGATCGGTAGTCTATCCTAGCTGTGTTTGCCAGGCAAACATCTCACTCGCACCCTTATAACAGGACAAGCTCCCAACAGCTGGTGAAAATTAACCCTATCCTAGCCGAAGCCAAGACAGCTTATCACATGAACACGGTTTTATGGTGCAGAGAAGGCTACAGTCGTGCAGGTTGTATTTCTTTACAGGCACTGTGGTGAGACCTTAGGTCATGTTGAATACTTGAGCTGGACTGCCCAAGCTGTCCTCTTCCCTAAAGTGAACAGCTCTGAAAGCACCTTTAAATAAAAATGGATTTTTTTTTTTTTTCTGTCAGGCTTTCTCTCAGGCCAATTCACTCTACTGGACAGTGCAAATCCCCACCTCACCTCCCTTCTGCCACACTGGTGTGATGTTTGTGCTCTCCTCCCCTCCACAGCCTGGAGGCCCTTGGTTCTTTAGAAGGTTCCCAGATGACTAGGTCTTTCCTACTCTGTCTCCTCTGTTGTCTCATGGTCTGGAAACATCTGTATTCCAGGCACTGCTGCTTCCAGGAACTGTGGCTCCAGTGGGCACCACAGAACCTTCTGCCTAGCAGCCTGAAGAAATAAAACACTTGTGACCCTGCAGAAGAAACACAATCCAGAGCAACTCTGAGTAAAGATATCAATTCTATAATCCATCTGGAATAATAGTGGCTATATTTCCTCATGAACCGAAATCCAGAATTTAGGCCCTATTTATTCAGATGCCAGGAAGTCAGATATCAAAATGATCAGTGTGTTAAGTTAGGTTAAGTTTTGTGTGTTGTTTCATTGCTATTACTATTGTTGTTACATTTCCCGTTGCATAGTTGTATTAAAATCTCCTTACCTCAATCTCTTTTGTCTCTTTCAGACTGCATACCAATAAATGCTACTTCTCCAATATCCTCAAATGATCAAGAAATATATGCTTTCCCCATCAGATTAATGACATAAATATATTGTTTGATATTAAACTCTATCTCTTGTAAAATTAGCAAAGCTAATGTGAGAGCTGCTAGTAGCTCACATAGGAAAGTGTCTCAGGACACCCTCATGTCCTTCCATGTGAATATGCCAGCCAATTTTCAGATCATTTAGTTGAAAAGCAAATAAAGAAAATATTAAATAAGTAGAGTCTCTAGTGACATCAAATTCCTGCCTACAAAATATTGCTTACTTAGCTGCAGTTTGAAACCAACTGTGAACCTTTGTAAGTGAAGCATCTAATTGATTGCTCCAGTGGAGTATAATAGGTGGAAGCAATCACAGATTTAAATAAACCCATTGTGTTCTTTATCATAAAAGACAAAGGCAATATATTAAGAATGAATCAGTTACAAAGTCCATGAGCAAAAGATATCTTAGTTTTAAGATTAAGTCAACAATTTCCAGTAACTGCTAGCATTCTCCTTCTGAGAGCCTCTCAGACTCCTTATTCTGAGTCAACTTCTTCTGTAGTCACTTCTTTTTTCTTCTGACCAGTGGCATTCTGTTTGCTGCAAAGAGAATGAAAGCATCATAGCAATCTTGCAGTGGTTCTCACCCTGACCTCTGATAATGGAGTCCTGTTTGATTGACTGTTTACAAGCGTTGAATTAACTCCTCTGCTTGAAGGTTTATATTGACTTAAAATACCTCACAGATCAAATGTACAACTTTGCTTTGCTTTGTTTATTACACCCCATGGTACAAAGTCTATTAGCACAGAAAGGTTTCAACAGGAGCTCTGGTGCAGTGAATTAACAGAATGACTTGCAAGATTACAGTATTTAGTAGTGAGCACAGCACTATAAAATTTTCACATACTGTGTGGGGAAACTGCAGCTCTAAAAACCAGTATTGCATAGGCATTTCCATCTCAGTTGTATTGCAGCCTCCCTTTCTTAAGACATACTTACAAAAAGTTGGACCACATGAGCAATGAGTAAACTTTGTGTAAAGCATCTTAAATGGTTTCTTAGATAAAATGGCATAATATATTTAAAAAAACCCAAACAAAACCAAAACAACGAATCTTCAATAGTTAAAGCAACCAGTGACAGCTTATATAACTGAAAGAAAAAGGTCCTGTGTTCTTCAAGTTCCCAGGAAGGGCATTCTTGAATAGGAAGTAGTAGATAGTAGTAGTATTTTGAAAGGCAGAGTAAGATGCAGAGCATCAGCTTCATTTTTCCTCTTAAAATTCCTGGATAAAATAAATATTGTATCAGTTTCTCACTGGAGAGAAGGGCTCACTCAAAATTTAATTAGTCAAATCAATCAAGTGAAATTACTATGCTTTAGAAACACAAGGCTCAGAAGAAAATTTCACTGAGGCAATGCCAAATTTTGAGTACTTGATTCCTTCCCAGGTTGCCCCCCAGGTGGTTTACCATGTTTACCACCCGGTAACTTGAGACAATTCTTTTTGCATTTAGGGAAGATGTTTAGCACAAAATGTTTAAATCAGGTGAATACTTTTTCCTCCTCTCAAATGCTTGTCTTCAGTGGTGTATGTGTGTGCTTTAAATACACATTTGAACGAAACAGGTTTACACTAAGGAAAAATAATAACTAGCTTGGTTCTACAGGTGGTCTCAATGTCAGTTGGGTTAATAATAAATAGTTTTATTAAGAGATGAAATTCTGTGTAATAAACCAGTTTTTACTGGGGTAAAAAGTAATTCTAATGTCACCCATTATGAAGAGCTTCCAAGTTTTGCTGTGCTGTTACTTCAGTGGCTAAACTTTTCTTGTCTAATTTTATTGTCAAAATGAGTAGAAAGTAAGAAGGAGATGTCTCATTAAGATCAGTTTCCTGCTGTTGCAGACAGCCACACCACCTGATCTCTTTCACACACTGATAGAAGCTCTATTTTTAATACCAATTATGTGTTTTCTCCCTTGTTTCACTTAAAAAGCTGTTCCAGAACTCACTCCTCAGGTAGAATTAAACCTCTAGATTCAAACATACATTTATTCACTAACAGAGAACAATTTGTTCCTGTGCCAAAAAATGTCCTTTATCTTAAGTATTTTTTTTTTCCTCCTGGAGTTTGTGCTTCTGATGATGTATTTATAGACAATAATCATATCCCTTCTACCATTAAAGATATTTCACATTTTGCAAAATACAATAAATAAGAAGATAGGCTATTTAGAAGAATATATTGAATTCAGAAGTAATGCCAAGGAAATGTCTGAGATCATTTAAAGCAGAAAATACTGAAATTGTGGAAAATACAGAGCTATACTTGCTCTTATATCATCACTGTCAGATCTAAGATATGGTAAAATTCTGTACAAAGTCAAGTTTAGTATGGACACTCTTCTGATTGTGACCTATGTAGGAAAATGGGATGGGCTTTACACAGAAACATGGATTATTAGGAAATCTGTTGCACTGAAAGAAGAAATGTTTGCAGAGATTATCTAGTGAGTTTCTAGTACCCACACCTTGACAAATTTACTGGACAGAGACATCAATGGATAAAATAGGGGAAAAGAAGCTCAGGTCTCCAGACCTGATCAGGTCTTTAAATTTTTCTGTTTGTCCTTTGTTAAGTCATTTATAGATTACCTTTTGAAGGTGGCTATGAAAATTCACTGTAGAAGTATTTGTAAGTGCAATTATCACCAGTACCTAATGGCTGTATATAACTGTACCCATGACCAGCTAAATTGTGTGGTGTACATTTAGAGATTTGCCAGAAATAAAAGATCAGTTTTATGCAAAATAGGCACACAAGTAAAAATATTTTCAGATACTTCTGTTTACTTCAGTAGGCTTTGGATTGTACTTTCAACATTGTTCTTTCCTGTGTCAGCTCTTCTAATGTTTCTGTGTGACAAGCTACATTTCTATACATTAGGAGAAGTAACAGCTCTTGATATTTTTGGATAATGTTAGATAATATTGATAATTTTTCTGAAAAATATTGTTGATTTAAATTTCACTTTTAAAGGTCACAGCTAACAGTCAGAGGAGACCAGAAAACAGAACGTTTTCCTTTCATTGGGTAGATCAGATACTGAAAGTACTAACAGGCATGCTTTTTTGTAAAGGTTGTTCTAAAAGTGGCAATGCTGTCAGCAGTTATGGTTTTCTGATTGTATTAAGCATTTCTGCATGGCCGCAGTCTCTGCCTTTCAACAACAACTAAGGTAAATGTAGGAAAATAAATACTAGTCTCCATCAGAACAGAAGGACTGAATTATTTTTAAACATCACTTTATTTGTATAAAAATCACCCTGGTGTATATATTGTGTATTTTCAAGTTTTCCAAAAGGAATTTGTATTGCTGCTGGGCTGAATTTGATTCATACCTGTTACAAAACTCAAAATTTTGCTCAGAAGACCCTAGTGACAATGCAATCAATATTGTTCAAATGCTATTTGTCATGTGTTTTATCCTGCAATAGTGGAACATAAGAAGTTAAACACTAATTTGCTATTTGCAGAATCACCAAAACACATTCTTTCTTGGGCAATGGGCTATATGTGGCTCTGTTCTTCAAGTGAAAAATATTTTATTTCTCTTGGATTTGGTAATCAGATTAAGCACTAATTTCAGGCATTTTCCTCTCTGATTTATTTAGATGGGAAGTTTGAGCTATAGTGAGAAAATTGAAAAAACTGAAAGAGGTATTTGAAGCATTGGATGTCCCCTTCCCACCCCTGGGCTCCTTCCAGTCATTACTGCTACTCATTTTTCTCTTCCTGGATAGCATGACTGTCGGCAGCAGTTTACAGTGCTCAGGCATATTTCATTAAATCACAGACGTTGTACAGTTGGAACGGGACCACTGTCAGTGGCTCATCCAAATTATGACTTGCAGCAAGGCTACTGCCAACACAAGGTCAGATCAGCCATGGCTTTGTCCAGATGCATCGTGAAAACCTCCCAGGAAATTTTCCACACTCCACTTACTTTGTGGGATCGTGTACCACAGAACTGAGGAAATGCTAAATTTTGAGTACTTGATTCTTCAGACAAATGCTGTGTAAACTTTAGCTTTTCTAATTTCTCAGACTTAAGAGCTCTAATATTGGAAAAGAAATGACATCTGCTTCACTGATGCACTCTTCACATTAAAATAGTTCTTTCGGAGTAAGTGCAAAGTTTAAATGAGGTGCATATCTGCTTTTAAAGTTGATTTCTTGCTCTTTGATCACTCACAAAAGCAGATGCACTCATACTGATAAAAGAATTTGCAAAAATAGTAAAGCAGCTTCAAAAAGAGCTATAACAAAAGTTAACTAGTTAAATGATTAAAAACAATGACTCATAAGATGTCTATGAACAGATTTTTTGTGCTTAAATATTTGGGGCAGAATGTTTTGTCTGCTTTGGTGTTCAGGTTTCTATTGAAAACCACAACTTCAGCCTAAACAGAACAGTACTTTTGTGCTTTTGCACATCAGCAGCTGCAGTGATGAAAGAAGAAACCTGCAGCAGAAGTCACAGCAGATTGAAATTAAAACCATAATTTAAATAAATTCTTATTTTATTACCAACTGAGCTTTGACCTGAATAGAGTACAGGCTACTGGTCTCCACAAAGTAAGGAAGGCTGGTCTTCAGAATGGTCTAAAGGTCTTAAAACTGTGACTATCCTGACTCGTTTTAATGCATTTATCATTTTACATTCTCTGAGATGCGCTGTAATATAATGGGCTAATAAAAATATGCATAACAGATTAATTTTCCAAAGTGATTAAAAATTTAGCTACTGCAGGCAGGCCTAAGATATTCAGCTCTGTGTCTTCTGCACATCAGGCTGATTTGCATGAAGAATGTGGTTTTTTAGTTTTCTAGAGAAAAATCAGCCTTAGTTTTGTGCATTAAGTAGCTAAACTGCATTTCATAAAAATGCTTGCACCTGTGTACATTATCTGTAGAAAAAATCTTAATGCTTTGAAGCTTGAAACTGTGCACATTTTCTTTACCTTGAACTTCTGAGGTTTTTTAACTTCAGTTTAACTTAAACTTCTTATTTCATTTTAGAGACCTGAGAACCTGATGTATAGTTTCTTGGCCATATATGTAGTTTAGGCAGCTAAATTTTTGACAGCGTGGCTAGGAATTTACCATCTTGTTATATGTGTACAAAAAAGCAGGCAGATTTTAGGGCTGGCTGGAGCTATTGGCCACATCCTGTGATACCATGAATACACTCTATATACATCCACACACCATATTAAGCAGTGTTTCTAAAATGGCTGCCACTCTGTTACATTCCAAAGGCCTCAGTTACTGTGGTGGGTTGACCCCATCTGGATGCAAGGTGCCGACCAAGCTCCTCTCTCACTTCACTTCTTCAGGACAGAGGAGAGAACATATAACAAAAGGTTCCTGGGTTGAGATAAGGATAGCAATTGGGACAGGAAACAAACAAAACATGGACTGAATACAGCTAAAGAGCAGAGTGGAAAGATCATGGGGAATTTCAGCTGTTCTAACTGTGGTGAAGGAATAAGGGGTGTCCACTTTTGTCAGTGGTGTGAGGATTTTTTTGGTGTGGGGAATTTTCTTGACTTAAGTCAAGTTTGTGAATATTGTGAAGATTATGTGATGAATGTGCATTTTAATGATAATTCTTGAATACTTGATTCACAGTGATAAGGGTTAACAAGCTACTAGAATCTTTCCCTATGTCTGACAGAGTCAATGCCAGCTGTCTCCAAGATGGACCTCCTACGGGCCAAGGCTGAGCCCATCAGCAATGGTGTTAGCATCTCTGTGATAACACATTTGAGAAGAGGTGAAAAAAACCCTAACATGCAACAGCAGCCAGAAAGAGGAGTAAGAATATGTGAGAGGAATGACTCTGCAGAAACCAAGGTCAGTGAAGAAGGAGGGGGAGGAGGTGCTCCAGGCATCAGTACAGAGATTCCCCTGCAGTCCACATGAAAGTTTTTGATTTAGCTACTTATACCTGCAGATTTCTCAGCCATATGTTGAAAGAAGGGATCTTATATTTAAATAGCCTTAAAAAGCCTGAACTACCATTAGTCTATGAAGAGATGTAAATGTAGTTGTTGACTATAACTTTAAATAGACTTTCAGATGACTGTGTGCTTGTAATGGTTAACAAAGTAAAAATGTGTTGCTTTTTAGCAAGATTATAGAGTACATAAATGATTGATGATAATTTAGATTAATTATATACATTATTGAAAAATGACATGAATGAAAGCTAGAATGTCACTATATTCATTTCACTATATTACACTCTTTTCTAAGAGCAAGGAAATTCTATATTTGATATTTAAAGATTTACTTTCAATTTTCAGCTTCAGTTTTAAATTGAAATTTGGTATTTGCTAGAATAAAGATTCCTGACTTTCCTCTAGTGTACCACATCTTCTCTCTCCAAACTAACACTTAATTTTACAGATGACTGATCTAGTCTTGAGGAAACAAGTGGAAGCATCTTAGACAGCTGTTCACAAAGCTAAACACAAATACTGGTGTGTTTTTGCATCAAAAATCATGCCATTGTATAGAATCCTTTCTCTGTTTCCAGGTCCATTACTGATTCCAATTATTGCTTCTCTCATCTGTCACCTAAACTCATCTCTGGCTGTACTTTCTGCTTTTCCACACTGCTGATCTTATAACTTTTAAAATAAAGGTCAGGAGAGATAGACTATTTTCTGCTATCTCGAAAGCATCAACCTGTTAATACTTTCCAATTTTCTATGCTTCATCCATATTTTTCACTCCATTGATTATAGTGCAAATTTCAGAAGTTTCCGACTGAAAAAAAAAAGTGTTTCTTCTGAGGTTTTCTGAGATGGGCATGGTTCAGTCAGTGTGTTAAGCGTAACAAAGTTGTCTGCATAACTTGGCATGTGGGATCATTATATGAACACATCTATGATGTGAAAGAGTACAAGCAAGTCTTTATGATACAAAACAAAAAATGGTAGTGTTTTGAACATGAAAGACCCTTAATTATGAAAAATAATGCAGCTTTTACAGATAAAAGCATATTAGGCAAATATTACTTAGAAAATATTCTGGGGTATTTCTTAAAACATTGCTGTTGCTTTATTGATGTTTCCCTATAGGTAATTCTGTATGATATCAGTGTTGCTCCGACTTTGGATTTTATTGGCAATCTTATAATATGCTAATGGCCATTGAAAAAATACCCATTTTCTTTATTTTCTTTCTGTTGTCAACTTTATTATGCCATCTTAATCCTTAGATCTTCTGATGCGTGTTCCGTGTTCTAGCAGCAAATCTAAATATAAGGTAAAAGCCACACTGAAGCTATGGACAAAATAAACACGTAGCTTATCATGTCTGTCAATTTCCAGTATAAATATCCTCATAGATGAATATTGGTTTGAGGACAAGGGAGAAGATAAACAAAACAGATGAGATTAAACAGGAAATAATTTTGATGATTTGTGGATAAAATCTCAGCACATCAATATATATATATCTTTAAGAGAGGGAGAAGAAATTATGTTAGAGAAGAATGAGAAAGTTGTTAAGGATGCCATGGGATATGTGTCAAAAGTCTTGATAAAGTCAAGATAAACAACATCCCCTGCTCTCCCGTTGTCCACCGAGACAGTCATCTCATCATAGAAGGGTGGTTGGTCAGGCATTTCTTCATAAATCCTTGCTGCCTAATCCCCGTGTCTGACTTGTGCTTAATATGATTGCAAATGACTTCCAGGAGAATTTGATCTTTGGATTGGATCTTCCTTCTTGGCCTTCTTGAAGACAAGAGTGACATTTGCTTTTTTTCAGTGCTCAGGAAACTTTCCCCACCACCATTATGACCTTTCAAAGATAATAATGAATGACCCTGTGATGCGAACTGCCTTAGTACTCAAGGGTGTATCCTGTCAGGTCCCATGGACTTGTGCACATCCAATTCGTGTAAATGTTTCCTAAGGTGATCCTGTTCTATTGAGGGTAAGTCCATGTTTCTCCAGACTTTTCCATGGGTCTGAGGGTCTTGGTATTCCTAAGGACATTTAAACAAACAAATAAAAAAAAACCAACAAAACATGAAGAAATTCCATACCTCAATGTTTTCCTTGCCTGTCATCACCAGGGCTTCTGCCTCATGCAGCACTGGGGCATTCCTAGCATCCCCTAGTTTTCCCTTTGCTGCTGATGTTCCTGTGGAAGCCATCATCATCTGTCCTCAGGCAGAGCTCCATCTGTTCCAGCTGCTCTCTGATACAAAGGGCAACTTCTCCTTCTCCAAGGGTCTGTATCCTTCCTAAAGAGCATGTATAAAACTACCTCACATTTCTTTTCAAAACAAAAGCTCATGATTAATGATCCAGTCCAAAGGACATCCATGACATACAAGATTTCAATATGGCAAGGACAGCATAACTGCACCTGTTGTACAGCATTTGAATGTGTCACTGCCTTCAGAGTTAAAGCAGCTGTAGGTTTCCCCAGCTTTTTCCCAGTTTCCTATCTGGGAAAAAAGTTAGTGACATCAAAACTGAGTAGCATCTAAGTGTTCCTTCTGTATTCATAACAGGTAAGCAAGACTTTGATCAGGAACAGTCAATATAATGCTCTTTGAGACCTTGCATCACAAAGAAACAAACAAGCCATAGTCTCAAAATAAACTGCCTCAGAATCAGGAGCTGATTAGAAAGACAAATTAGTTGCAGATACTCTGGTTTTCCTGCCATTCCTGTTGTTCCTTTTATTGCCCTTTCCTACCCACACTGTTGCTGGAACAGCACAGCATAGGCATATGCAATAGTAAAAACTACAGAAATGTTATTTTATTTCAATATTTGAATTATTTATATGAAATTGTATGAAAATGCATTTTTTCAGTCTTGAATAAAGAAACTCACATCTTCACAGCATTTGAATCAAGTATGAGCTGCACAGAACGTACAGAATTTCCAAAGATCTATGAACTAATAAAAAAAATGCCAACCTTTCTATCTTGTTTGCTTTGAACATACTTTTAGTTTTAAATCTTTTATTCTAATTGAAAAATGCATCAGAAATATATATTACATTATACCCCCTCTAGTGAGATACATAGTAGGACCCATTCTGTAAAGGACCCTGCCATCCATGTTCTATTGTCTAATATAAAGAGTGCTGTATATACTTAAGAAAAATGTCTGTTATTTTGAAAAAGGAGCCATAAGGCTCTTTTAAGTATTTTTCACACTATTATGCATTTTGCTAAGGAAACACTATATATCAGGAATAATAGCAGTTCAAAAATTAGGCATACTATACAAGAATTATAATTTCAAAATACAGAGATGATAAACAGTTAGACAGGTGTCAAGGTTCAGGGATGGGCTGGTGACTAAATGAGTGATAGATGCTTTCTATTAACCCTTCTTCCTCCCAAAGGGGAAGAGAGAGGGAATAAAGGAGAGAGACTTAAAAGATTGGAAAACCAAAACATCTTTAATGAAAATAGTAACAGTAAAATTAAATATATACAAATGTATACAAACCCAGTATCCAACCCAAGTCCCCCTGATGGCAATTACGTTGCTGTCACCACTGGTGCTGTGGAGCAGGCACTGGGGAAGTCACAGACTGGACTCAGTGGCAGATAGGAATCCGATTCAGGAGCTGGAACAAATGGATTGGGATCAAAGGCAGAACAGACAGAATTTTCCTCAGATGCCTGCCATTGAGGAAGAGAGCTTGACCCTTGTGATCCCTCATTATACTGAATGTGATGTTAGAATCTCTTGTTGGTCAGTTTAGGGTCGCCTGTCCTGTCCACTCCTCCCCACATGTGTGGCCTTTTACTTTCTGCACTCTCAGTGTGGCACACAAGATCCAGCAGTGACCTTGGTCCACATAGGAGCAAATACAGGCAAGAGCATTTCTGCACACTGATCCTTGGTGGAAAACTGGAAACATCAAGTGTTATCAGTGCTAGAAGCAGACATTGTGGAAATCTGCTGTTACCTTCAGACAGTGCAGTTAGTTAGAAGACACTAAGCTGAGAATTAAAATCACTGAACAGAAATAATTCTAACTCAAACCAGGAAAACTTGGTGCTTCATTTAAGTGAAGTTATTTCAATATACAGTATTTATGTCCAGAAATAAATTGTACTATGAGATTACAAAAACTATTTACACAATTCCCTGACATAAAAAACATAGAAAAGCAGAATAATCTGAAGGTGTTAATGTAAAAAAAAAAGGGGGGAAAAAAAAATGCAGTTTAAAAGCCAAGAAGGATGCCTTGTGTAATTGTCTCTTTCCCATTCCTGTATAGTTAATATAACCATTAAAAAGTAAAAACGTTTTAATGTCATACACAGAAGTGGTGACTTCTACAAATGAATTCTAATCATGAGACTTACAAAGGACTACATTATAGAGGTGTTTCTTGTACTATTAATTATTCGCAACTAAATTTTTTAGAATATGGTTGGGTTTTTTACCCACTTCATTTAACTTTCTGGGAAATTAAGCTTGCTTTCTATCTCTAATTTGCATTCTTTGTCTATATTTAGCTATATTTAGCTAGACTACAATTCCCAAGAAAAGTTTGATGTTAACAGTATAAGGCATTTCTGAACATAATGCAGGACTTCGAGAAGACTCCCACTGATTGTTGGGGAAGTCAAATATCAGAATCATAATGACACCTAGACAACTAGTGAAGAAGAATGAAACTCGGTGATGGGCCTCTGGTGATTTTCTGGCTCTCAAGTAGCAGCACAAAGGCATAAGCAGTGGCATCTGAAGGCACAGCAGCAGCTCCAACAGACTGTTTCTGCACTGAATACTAAACAAGAGTTATTGGTGTTGCCACTGAGTTTACTCTGGCTCAGTGCTGTAGTATCAATTATCTTGTCATGGAAAATGTCTGGAGCAGAAAACACACAGATACGTACACTGCCCCTAATATAGTCTCATTTACTAAACCAAATTATATGGGAAAGACAATAGGATTGCTGAGACTACAGTAACTAAATGTAGTAGGTGGTAACTCAAAAGGCAATGCTTTGAGCCTGTGGTGTCAGGCACATTTAACAGATTTTCTTTAGCACCTTCTGAACTGATCACCTATTGCATGGTGGATTGTGATGGGAAGGTATGGAACTTGATAACCCATTTCAAGAGGATGTCAGTAAGCTGCAGGGGGTGAAGCCTACCAAGATGGTCAGAGACAGAGCACACAAGTTATGAGCAGTGGGCTTATTTAGTAGACCTCTGCTGGATTCTCTCTACTAGTTCCTGTCTTGTTTGACCTGGGGAGCCCAGAACTGGATACAGTACTTCAAATGTGGCCTCACTAGGGCAGAGTAGATGGGAAGGAGAACCTCCCTTGACCTGCTGGTCACATTCTTCTTAATGTACC